>OENM01000076.1:133126-146694 GCA_900239745.1 Rotaria magnacalcarata
TACGACCCTCGTAGGGTAGGGTAGAGCTAGGGTATAGAAAAAAAACTTAGGGTAGGGTAGGGTACCGAAATTCATACCATTGCAGGACTCTAGTGCTGGTCAATTTTTTGGTTTTCTCGTCACTGTTTTTATGACTTCAGTATTCGGATCAGCAATTTGTCTGTTTGTCTCAGCTTCTATTCATATGTTCGATAGGTTTCCCTTCTATTTCAAGTCTTTTAATCTAAATTCTTTCAATTATCATTCATTTCTACTTCGGTTTTAGCTGTGGCTCTACTTGTTGTTATTTTTATCTTAATGATTATGTTATTATTCAGCAGCTTTCTAATTTCATTGAATAGTATATTCAATTGGCTATCGTGGACTCAATGGATTAGTGCTTTTCGATATATGCATCGAATGTATTAACGATCAATGAATTTCGAAATATTAGATTTTGTCTCGGTAATTTCACAAATGCTTGTCCGATGATGGGCTCAGACATACTGAGAAAACAAGCGATAGACCATACAACAGATTGGGATCTGTGGAAATATTATTTTGCATTAACAATGATAACATTCACTTTTCTTCTATTAAATTACATTCAACTTTGTAGAATTAAAAAGAGCAAATAACTCTATAGTTTAATTATTTCTTTTTTTTAACTAGAGAATTTTATTCTATTTTTATATTTTCCAAATTGCGAGTATTATAGTAGTCAAACAGTAAATTCCGAAACTAATTGAAGTTTCACTTTAAAACCAAATGACTTTTTATTTTAATTTATTTCAAATCATTCTTTTCCTACTTATTTTGTCTTTGAACATATCTTTAATGGCGAATTTTTAGTTAAATTTCATCCTTCATCTCATCGCTGTCAACAATGCATATACCAATAAAATGTGGCGACTTCCATAAATGATGTTGATTTTACTCTGAAACTGATTGTATTATTAGTCTATTTTCATCTATTTGTTTATGTATGACTTAGAAGAAAGTCTCTATAGATACAGCCAATCACCTACACAATATTTTGCTAGTTTAAATAGAAAATAATCAATTACAATCTTGAGTTTCAAATAAATAAATGGTTGCTACAGGCATAGACTAAAAAATGAGATTGGTCGAAAATCGAATAGGTTCAAAAAATGAGAACTATTTTCCAGATGTTTCAAACCTAGTCCAAAATTAACTACAAAATTCATAAGCAAACTATAGAGTTCTATGGATTCAATAGAAGTTTAAGTGACGTTTTTACAATTGTTGCAGTCACACAATCAAAGTACGTTTATGAAGACCAAAAGCAATGCATGAAACGATTCACTCCGAAAAAAAAAATCAAAATTTCATAATTCACTAGACGTATATCGATGAAAGAAAAATAAAAGCTTTTATTTTCTATTTGATATGAATCATCGTGTCAGAGAAAGGTGATCATAATAAATTAACAATACCTNGTGCAATAACAATACTTCTGTTATAGTTAGAAGAACGAAAGAAAAATGCTGTTTTTTTCTTGTTCTTTCTGACGGGTAAAACATTAGAAGTAGTTTTTTTCTTTTCTTCTATGCAAAAGTAAAAAGATGAGCTTAGAGTTATTGGCAAATGAACTCTTACTTGATATATTCGAATTTTTAAATGTTCACAATCTATTTCGTGCTTTTCATGGTTTAAATACTCGTATTGATCAACTGCTTTTAATTCAACTACAAAAATATTATCTCGATTTTCGTTCCATAGCAAAACATGATTTTGAATTTTTCTCTCAACAACATCTTACTTCTATTAATGATCGAATTATTTCACTTCATATATCCGATGATATCGAAACACCAAATTTACCTGAACTTCTTCTCTCGCATGGTTATCGCATCAGTCAATTCATTCATTTGAAATCTCTTTCAATCGACTCGATCTCTTCTTTTGATCTATTAAATCAAATAATACTGCAATGTCATGAACTTTCATATTTAACACATCTAAACATAATGATACAAAATAACCATGATCCAGAGGAAAATTTTCGCGATTTTATCAATAGTATTTGGAGTCTAACAAAACTTACTCATTGCAATCTAGATATTCAATATCCATATGCGACATGGCTTCTTGAAATGTCAGCGTTTTCGAAGTCAATCAAATATTTATCTACTAGAAACATCAGCTATAATGAATATAATTTATCACATTTAATCAAACATACACCACAACTTCGAGGACTCGATATGAGTAGTATTGGTATATTCTATAATCAATATCCCCGAGTTACATATTCATCACTTATTTCATTGAATATGGTTGTGGAATGTGCATTAGAATTCATGAAAAATTTCTTTCAACGAATGCCAAATTTATGTTATTTGACACTCGAAATAAATAATATGAATTTAGATGGACAAGCATTGGAAAATATTCTTATCAAATATTTTCACAATATTAAAACTTTCCGTTTTAAAATGACAGTTGAATTTTCACCATTGGAAGATTTAGAAGAACAAGTTGATCAATGCCTTGATTCATTTCGAAGTCATTATTGGATTGCAAAACATAAATTGTATGTTCAATGTGATTGGTGCCCCATGGATGTCAACAAGACTGGTCTTGTCTATAGTATACCTTATGCTTTTGATACATTTAATTTTGTAGATGGTAGTCAATCGAAATCGTCAAGCCCTTGCAATTTGAATAATAAATCTCGTAATTCATCAAAAATCGTTCATTATACTCATAATAAAATAGATTTTTCAAAATTTTCAATTCTTGATCCTGTTGAATTTGTTAACATCCGTCATCTTAAAATTAGACTTCCATTCAATGATATATTTTGGTCACATATTCCAAGATTAGATCAATTGATTTCATTGGATGTAAAATTAAGTCAAAATTTTGGTTATTCTCAATTGCAAACATTCCTGGATCGAGCACCTAATCTTTATTTATTACGTTTTTGTCATTTGAATAATTTCTCAATGAAATCATTCGGTATCAATAGTAGATCAATTCGCCGACTGGAATTTTTTCAAAATTTTCAAGTTCGTCTAAAATATTTTAATAGTGAAGAATGTACTATTTTATCTAATTCATCACTTGCTGCTCAATGTGAAGTTCTTTTGATTGATGTTGAAAATCGAACAGATATTCTTCAATTGATCAACGTTATGCCCAATCTTCGAGCGCTAAGTGTTCGTACTAAAGATAATGAGAGTAATCAACTTCAATCTTGGGAAATAACGGAAAATCTAATTGAATGGTTACATAAAAATTTGCCATCTAATTATACATATTCCATCACTCGAAATTTCTATAACTTGGCTCGTATTAACATATGGATTTCGACTGCATCCTAACCAGAGACGAGCACAGGACAAGATTTTCCGTCCTGTCCTGTCCTGTCCTGCTAGCTTCTCGGTCCTGGCGGGCGGCAGGACCAATTAGAAAATTTTTTCGTAATTTTTTCAATATAATTTTCAAGAAAAAACTGTCAGGATCGAACGCATGATAAGATTTTCTATCTTGTCCTGCTAACTTTTCTGTCCTGGCGGGCGGCAGGACAGGACAGGACACCAGGACGCCAGGACCGCCCTGTCCTGTACTCATCTCTGATCCTAACCAATACAAAACAAAAAAAGAATTTCTTACTTTTCTTTTGTGTCCAATGGAACCAATCTTTATGCAATAGTTTAAATGATATTTTTAAAATAAAAGAATATGTCAAATATTTTATTTTTCTTCTTATGTATCCTCTTCTCTCGATAATGCATGAAACTTTTTAGCATAATAAAAATTCATGAAGAATCAAAATCGAAAAATGTTTTACCATGTCATACAAACCGAAAAAAATAAAATTAAGTTGTGGAATATTTCCAGAGTGACCCAATACAATAATGAAATAGGACATATTACTAGAAAATGTTTTTTTTCGATCATCGAAACTGCTCGATGTGAGTTAAACTCAAATTATATGTTAACTGAAATACTTTATAGTATCTGACAATCAACTATTATAATAAAAACAAAAACTCAAATATAGTGATAGCTGAATAACTCCTAGATACGAATGCAACGAGTCTCGAGTACTAAACATTTTAAAATATGTACTATACAAAATAATAGACATGATGCTATTTCGTCTAGTCTATAATCTGTAAAGATTATATGCTAATTCGGCGACAATATAAAAAAGCAATACAGTAGGATTGTTGCGCGTACTGTTGACATTCATAATTATCGCATATAGAGAAAACCAATAGGCCCAGAGAAATAAAATAAAAATAAATATTGACCGTGTTATGCATTCATAAACGGAGGAAATCGATAGAAAAATACTTTTGTGAATATGAAATTTGGAAACAATAAATTACAAAAATTTACTAAGCAAATTGATTCATTGATTTCATATAAATCAAAATAATTTTCATCTCATTAGCGAATTCAGTTTGGTTTTTGCCTATAGTTGCATCAATAGTAGAGAAACGTTTAAAATCCTACAGCTATTAATATACTCATAGACAGAACAGGTGAATTGATGAGAGAAGGAAAATGTGTTTCTTACGTATGAGTAAATAGAATAATCTCAATGGATAAAATCAAAGCTATCTTGATATTAGCGACACTAATGTACCTTTTGTATTTGCTATTCGTCATTTGTATTCACAGCACGGAAGAAAATATTGCAAAGTAACCAGAAGAACGAAAGAAAACAAGATGCATTTTCCCCATGAATCACATGTAACACGTGTTTAGAGTATTTAATTTGAACTACGAAACAAAATGCGCTTCGAAAGTTTGGCCAACGAACTTTTATTGGGCTTATTCGAATATATTGATGTTATTCATCTTTTTCATGCTTTTCATAGTCTTAATGCTCGTTTCGATAAACTTCTTTTCACTAGGTTGCATGCCTTCGATCTCGATTTTCGATCCATATCCAAATATAATTTTGACAATTTTTGTCAACAATATCTACCAAATATTACGCAACAAATCAAATCACTTCATCTATCTGACAATGAAGAAACACCGAATCTATCAAAATTATTTCTTTCATATGGTTTTACTATCAATAAATTCGTTAATTTAAAATCTTTTTCTTTGTACAACATTCAATCATTCGATATATTTAATCAATTAATAATACAATGCATTCGACTTCCTTATCTAACGCATCTACATATGATAAAATGTTTTTTTAATTATCGCGATAATGAAATACAATATTTGATGAATAATATTTGGCGTCTTCCAAAGTTGACTCATTGCATTCTCGATCAAGTTACATCAAGAAAAATGCGATTATTCGATATTAGCATTGTTTCGACTTCGATTAAATGTTTGACTTTCAAAAAGATTACATGTGATTTTAGAGATCTCTCTCATATATTCGAATATACATCATGTCTCGAACAACTTTCTATCAATTTAATTTATGGTTTTCCCGATCAACAATTACAATCTCCTATCTATTCGATTATTTCTCTAAAAGTTGTATATCACGGTTGTATGGAAGTTTTAATCAATCTCTTTCAAAATCTACCAAATTTAATTCATTTAACATTAGAAACATTTGACATGTATTGTGATGGATATGAATGGGAAAAAATTCTCTTAAGTTATTTACCGACAATTGAACATTTCAAATTAAAAATGAATCTAAATTTTCCCTATAATAAAAATTTAACTCAACAAGCCGAAGAATTACTCAATACATTTCGAACTTCTTTTTGGCTTGTAGAACATCAATGGTTTGTTCGATGTGATTGGGATCCATTTAATATATTTTATACTGGTATGCTCTATACATTACCCTATAATTTTGGCGATTGCTTTTATTTTGATGCCGTCTCATCTAAATCGACTTGTCCTGTGGATACAGAGTACTGGTCATACGATCGTGTAACAACACTGTCACATAAAAATCCAGAAAATGATTCATCAAAAGATTCAATTATTTTTTCTGCTCGTTTCTCAAAGATACGTCATTTGAAAATTACTTTTCCATTCAATGAAAAATTTTGGTCATGCATTTCAGCATTGAATCGATTACAATCAGTTAATATAACTCTTCTATCGACTGATTTTGCTTATTCTCAATTACAAGATTTTTTAAATCAAACATTACATCTGTATTCCGTAAAATTAGCTCATTTAAAAAATCTATCAATGCAATTTTTTACCGTGACGAGTCCATCGATTCGTAAACTTAATTTAATTGCAAAATCTAAATCATCCATTCGATATTTTACTAGAAATGAATGTTCAGTACTAGTTCATGCGTCGCTTATACTTCAATGTGAAGTGCTGTTAATTGGTATTAAAGAACGATCAGATATTATTGAACTTATGAATGCAATACCGAATCTTCGATCATTTGTATGTCATTGTAACGATGATGAATACAATGTTTGGAGTTCATCATCGACAAATGATGAATTTATCGAATGGTTACAAAATCGTTTGTCCTCTAAATATTTGATTAGTCGAGATGAGAAACATCCATATCTGCTTCGATTTTGGATTTATAGAAAATAGTCTAATAAAGCTGTTTTTTTTAAATTATTACTCATTACTCGTATATTAGTATTATATGTAGATGATATATTTGTTTTTTGCTTCAATTTCTCCAAGTATTTTCAAACAATCCGTATTATCAAAGCGATTGAAAGTCGCAATCAATGTGAATAGAGAAAAGATGATTTACTTTGTTTCTAGGACTTGTGCTGCACTATTTTTTTCTTTTTTTGTACCGATACATCACCGTGATGTAGGACGATTACACCGGTTTACTGATACAGAATACTTGATACAAAAAAGGACAAACAAAAAGAGCTCAAACTCCGTTTCATATTTACATAAGTATAAAAACATTTAGTACACTTTATGGTCGTCAATCAGTATCTTTTTACTTCATCACGTAATACAATACGGTGAATGGGGGGGTTCGAATTCATTCCTATTGTAGTTTTCTACATTATTAATTACTTCGCAGAGAAAAAGAAACTATCAATTTTATTTCATCTAGTGAAAAAAACAAACGATATTCAAATATTTGAAGAAGAAAAAAGAAACTTGAAACCTAAACGACAATATTTAAACAATGATATCATTGTTTAACTTAAAGTTGGTCGAAAAACAAAGCATTATGATATGAAAATAACAAGCCTATTACAATTACAACTCATGCGTAGCAACGTTGAAACATTTAAAGACTTAAATATATGTATTATCGTGAAATCTATGCTTGTTCCTATATTGGGTAGCATATCGATACATGGATATATACCTGTAACAGTATGTGAGGAAAACATTGATTATTTACGATATACTCATCTCTTATATAGATATATTATTTTTAAATTCAACTAATAATGACATCATATCATCGCCTTTGATATTTTTCTAATGAACATTTTTTGTTGAAGGAGTACATGCATGGTTGACTCATTCGGTTGAATAAATATGAATTCATAGTTTCATTATATAAGTTCCTGTCGAACCGATTGTGAGTACGATTACTAGAAAAATAGTGTAACAGTAAAATGATTGTTGTTTTGATCTGACAATGACGTTAAAGTTGTAGACAAATACGAGAAGTATCAATAGATTTTCTCCGATCAAGTTCTATTCTTCATTTCTACTGATTAAATATATGAATGCAGGAAGATTGAAGAATGTAGAGTAACATGTTTTTCGCCTCTTATTTCTAACTTGTGCGTACTCTTTTTACTAGGTTAATGCTCACTAGATTGAAGGATAGACAATCGGAAAAACGACATTGTGTAACTATTTATTTGTGTCAATGCTTTTTTCTCTCGCTATTATATATATTACACAGCACATTAGTCACTTTCACTGCTAGTCATGACATGTAGTGTATACTTTGAACGATGACATTTAGGAATATTCATTACGATCAGCATTTCTATGAATAATTTTCATTAAGTATTGGCTCAGCACGTCGTAGGTTTTTTTTCAAAATAATACTTCTTTAATGAAAAATGTTAATATTTGTTATTTATATGGTAGGTATACAAAATAGCGTCCTGTGGATTTGAATACTTTCTATTCCGACTTCAGAAAAATATTATTTATGAAATTCTTTCGTGGTTCTGACTTTAAAAAACGTTGGAAGTTGTTTCTTTTACTCGTATATATACTTTTGGAAATCTTGATAGTAGGTTTAAACGGAGAAATTCGTTCTAATAAGTGCTTACAATAGTTCTAATCGTCTCAGTATGCATAATATCGACTAGCTCTATAAAGCTCAAAACAAATCTTTTAATATTCGGAACCCTGAAAATAAAAGTTTTTTTTTTATATGGTTATAGTTCCTTCACAAATTTTTATAGAAAATGCGCTAGCATCTTTTTTCATAAAGAATCTACTGTTCTGTATAGTGTAAAGAAAATGTTTTGGATCCTACACTGTTATTATCTTCTAAGATTTGATTCCTCTTGAATTACTGTCGAAAAAAAAATGTTTTTGGTCTTACTGTACTTTGAATTCTTACCATACGACGACTAGATTGATAGTCGCACAAATATGTATGTATCTAAAGGAAAATTATGAGTTTTGATTTTTGAAAGTTTCTTAATAGTCCGTCCAGTAAAAAGAAAGATTAGCGAATAAATGAAGATTGAAAAATCGATCTATTCAGATAAAATAGAACTATCGTTTTCTTTCATATACACGTCTGTATTCTCTACACAGTACTACCATCTGTTGTAATCTATTCGTTTTAATTCTTCCATTTGTCAAAGTCGGCATTTTTTTGTTTTTTTCTTGTGACGTTTTTTTTTTCAAATTAAAACTATTTCAGAATTTCTGCTATTATTTCTTATTCTATGATACCACATAAAATAATTCCACATTGTAGCGGACTTAAAAGAGAATGATTCAACAATAGAAAAAAATCTACTTTGACAAAGTGTGAGCACACTGATGCCGGAAATCGTTTATAACTTGATTCTTCCGTTGGTTTCACAAATACAAAACTATCAATAGTTAAGGAAACGTGAAGAAGATATTACGACAATGTGGATTGAAACTCAATAGAGACTCTCTATTCATTGCAATTCATTAATATGAAAGCATTAATATGCAGCCGACTGAAATCAAAGGTTAAATACGTTCAAGAAGTCAATCATACTCTTTTTATTAGACTTATTGTGCTGACTTTAAAGCCTCACAGTGACTAACATAAAAAATATATCGCTCTAATACACAACCACAGATTTTAAAAGTAAGATATTTTTCTCTATTACTTGATCCAAAAGAGAATTGCAAACTATTGAAATCTGTCAAAAAATAAATCATTTCTGTTTTTCTTTCAAGATTAATTTGTTCGATTGACAAGTTTTATCAAAAACAAAAATATCAAACTAATATTTCAATAATTTACTTCGATGAGTAAAATAATATCTGGCTCAAAATTAGACCCACACCATGTAAAACTCGAAGGTAATTGGGCGACGGTATAACACTGCTAAGTCTACGACTTTAATGTTCTACAAATATTCTAGTGTCAAATGAATTAAGTAATCCTAGTATTGTGAATTATGAAGAAAGTAATCAACAATCGCAAGCTATTCCAGTAAACATCAGAGTTACGTTCCTTCGTATTGGTAAGTATTGTTTGAGATTTCTAGCATTGAATCTCATTCGATTTTATCGACTTCTAAGGTGAAATCGACACATTAAATGAGAGGTATCAAGCTCAAGCAGCTATCGATGCTCGATGGTTGGTCCATTATAATCTTCTAACACGGCAACTATCACGAAATGATAAACAACGTTTAGATGAAGGAAAATCAGTGACTCTTGTTAAGTATACAGATTCTAATTGGCATCCTCAATTGTTCATCGAAAATGCACTTGGTGATCTCAAAGAACAAATTACTTATAGTGCTAAAAAATCAAACGATCAATTTGTCTATGTTTGCGAACATCGAGAGATCAAAGCACTTTTGTGGGAAAAATTAGAATTACATCATTTTCCATGTGACGTTCAAGAATTATCGATTTCAGTTGGTTCAATGCTTTACGATGATAGGGTAATCTTGGTAGCTGATCATCTACGCCTAAGTGGTATCAACCGTGAAACATTTGTTGATCAACAAGAATGGTTTCTTTACGAGCATGTTATTAGTGAGCAACGTTTTGTGAAAGAGTTTTTGATGGACGACAACGACGATGCAGTAGAAGAACATTCAAAAAGTCAAGATGAACGAAAACGATCCTTCCTGGTAATTTCGTGCCATGCAGGTAACATGAATCTTTGATAGGGTTGCAGAAATTTAAGAGTCTTGATTCGATTGTATGTCACATAGGAGGTCTATCAAACTAACTTCTCATTGAGTATAATTTGATTTAATGATCATATAGAATAGCAGTATTTGTTGAAAGTTTGCAGTGATTTTTCGTTTTTGTATAATAGCTCGACGATCAGAATACTTCTATTGGAATGGCTATTGTTTAATGTGTCTTATCACCATATGCGGATTTTGCATATTTTGTATTCCACCGACGTAAGAAACATCTGTACGATTTATTAAATGTCGGTCAGATCGATATTTTATTTAGATTGCCACAAAATCGTCTCCAAATTGGTGTTACACTTCTTCTTACCTCGATAACTTTTCGCTGGACTGTCAATAGATCGCTAGTAGGTGTGCTAAATTTAGAGTTCGAATACATATCTCAGATGTGTTTTTATATTTTTTAGCCTACTATTTCATATCTGACATCGTTAGATAAGTATTCAATCATATCTATATTCATTTTGGTCATCCTATGTATTTGGCATGCAGCGATGGGAGCAGCAGTGTTCATAGCGAAGCACTATCCAAATATTAATACTGATGATGAGTTCGTATGGATTGATCGATATGCATTATTCGGTTTTCTCGGCGCATTTTTTATCATGCACGTGGCCATGCTAGTGTGGCTCTTTTTAGTTCCACTTGCTTATCGACGACAAATGGAACGAAACGATCAAGAGTATCGAATTAAAAATCGTGCTAAATCAAAATCTTTAGCTGGAAAAGTGACTTCTCGAACTGTAATGACAGTCAATGGTAGACATCGTTTACCTTCCACTAATCAAAGAAGTTAATTATTTCAACAGTGAAATTAAACGGAACTACAACTTGTTAACATTCAATTATTATCATTCATTTCCATTAATCATTCTTTGAATTCAATATAAAGATTTTTAATTGATTAATAGAAACTTTTTCTTGTTGTGTATATTTCAAAAACAAAACAAATGCAAGGACCAAAACATCTTTGGGATAAGTGAAATCTAGCAAAAATCAGATTAGGTTAGGTTACGATGGTCTTCTTTTCTTCGTTCAATATCACACCCATATCCTCAAGATCTCTAATATCATAGAATGTACTTAATATATTGACAAATGCCAGCATTTTGTTGATCGATTGATTTCAGCTCGACTGCATGTTTCGTAACTAACTATTCACAACCAGGCATTGTTGTTTGCTTATTTGTACTTTTAAGATACCAGTAATGTGAAGTTACAAAAACAAATTATACTTTAGCTAAAAACATGAATTATATTTAAATCAATTTTTTTTGCCCTTTGAGAATAAATGAAAATAAACTGCTGAGAGTTTGCACGTCTCCGTCGAACACAATTTTTATCAACGATTTTTTGCTGCTGTTTCTCTCAATAACAGTAACAAGAAATGAAAAACAAGGTGCATCATATAACTTAAAGAAACGAATAATAATGGCCAGTCTCTCAAGTTTCTTGCTCTTTTAAGTATTCGATTAACATAAACCGCTACCTTGAAATATATTTATTTGTTCGAAATGTAAATAGTGGATTGAAGGAAAAACAAAAAAGAAAATGTTTTTTATAAATCAAACTTTGTACAGATCAAAACAATCCTGTAACATTTGTGATCGTATACTTTCTAAATAGAGTCATAGGATCAGCGTCCACAATATAGAATTACATTTAAGTAAACGCGAAAACAAAAAAAAATATGCACAACTAACAATTAGATATCTTTTTCCGATGATATGTCTGTCCTTTTATTTAGCAATGTGTCATATATCATTTTGACAATCGAATATGTCTATAGATTGTTATTTTTTCTATCATTTGGCATCCTGAATATATATTATTCTATGATGAATTTATTACCATACATAAAAACACTATTAACATTCAAACAGAATACTAAAGCATACAAATACTCACTGCCATTTTCTCTGACATATTCAATAAATTCACATCTGTTAAACGATGAGCACAAATAGTAGGAAATCTGACATATTTGAGAAGAGTCATTGATAATCTTAAAATTTTATGAGATTCCAGTCCTACTCTAACTGAAATAATTCATTTTACATTCGCTCATATCTTCAGTTGCGTTCTGTTAGTATTTCTTATTATTCATTTATTGCAAGAATTAAAGATACACAATCATGAGGTAATAATCTAACTATGATCATCAAATAAAGTGGTAAATAATATCATATAATTACAGTACAATCGAATTATTATACTCGATACGATAAGAACTTCAAGTGTATAAATTGTTTGAAATGATAAATTTTTACGAGTGTTATTTGCATTAGAAAGGAGTCTCGCAAGTTTTTACTGATTAATGGACATCGCTCGCTATTGGAAATCACAGCGTATGAAATTAATGCTCATTAAAGAAATTTCGTTTCTTGAACAACTGCTATATTCTTAAGTATAAGATTTTGCAGTGTTTTATAACATACTAAGAAAGTCTTCGAAGCATACTGTGAAAGGCATTAGCAAAATATTGAGTTAAACTAGGCTCTCCAGTTGAGTTCTTAGTCTCTTAGTTCTTATGATAATCTTTGATGATTATAAAACAACTGGAAAAAAAGGCCGATAAATACTTTACTACATATTAATACGAACTATTCTTGTTTGAGAAGCTCAATGAGTGGACGAACTATTTTGTAGTGAAAACTAGATTACAAAGAAGTTATTACTTGTGTTTCTAATACGAAATAAAAACATCGCAGAAGACATACGATCGACCTGTACCAATTGATGCTCAGTAGATTCTATGATGTTCTTTTATACTAGCTATATTTTCCTAATAAAAATATAAATGATATATTTCTTTGCCCGTAAAATGCGAATTTTTCCATTTTATTATTAGAATATGAGTAAATTATTTTTATTTCATATATCGAAACAAAAATTAACATGAATGAATTTAAAATGTAGTGAATATATTCAAAAAAGTAATTCGCATCAAAATTGTTAAAAAAATACATGCATAAAGTTGCATTCCATTAATGTCAATTGACTTCACAAGTTTCATGCATTTTTCATATGTTTTTCTTTACGTCAATATAAATTTTTCTTTTCGCGACAAACGTAGAGATGTTGATTGCTGATGATTGTGCCTTTTTTGTTTCCAACTTCTAACTTCTAACTTCAATAGTGTGTCTTTTACTTTTTCTTCTTACCACAAGAATTTTGATTTTTTTTCTTCTGTTTTTTTTAATCGATAGAAAGAAAGAAAAATAACAAGCAAAAAAACAACACTATAAAAACGTCGAAACCATCGCCTCGCTT
>OENM01000076.1:150455-170023 GCA_900239745.1 Rotaria magnacalcarata
TCAATATATGAGTGAATGCTTAACTTAAATGCTGTTTACCCGTATTTGAAAATCGATCTTTGATCAATGAAATAGCTTAATAATCTAATTAATTCTAATCTTTAATTTACATGTATTTACTTAACTATAATTATCATATCATGTTTGTGTTTACTCATTATTATACATACTGTTGGTTCCTAAACATTTTCTAATAGGTATCTATACGGTAAGTATTGTAATAACAAAATTCCTTGTTTGCGAAATCAATGATAAATTTACTTATTCGCTAAGTCCATGGGAATCCTACCACTTTTCGGGAAAAAGTTTGTTTTCTCAATTTTTTCCGCCGAACAGATCAAACAGAGCTAAAAAAACGTGTTTCATCAAAAAAAATGGTAACCTTTCTGATAGAAATGGTGACTTCTAGGTCGTTTTCTCGATACATGTCAATTCTTTAAAGAGTTTGCTGATTTTACATGAATAGAATGTTTTTGCGATACAAAATGTTTTTCAGAGTCCTATGATCAATTCAGAAAAAATAAAAAAGACCTGGAAAACCTCATTCATCTGTTTAGTTCACTTCTATTAATGTGCAGCCACTAGAGCTCTTCAAAAAAACGACATATAGCGAGAAAACGACCTATAAATCACAATTTTTATCAGAAAGGTTGCCATTTTTTTTCTTTTGAAGCCTGTTTTAGACTTCTTTCATGAATTAAGCAGAAAAAATGCTATAAGAGACCTCATTTATACTCCAGATTCGCTTCTATTCATGTAAAACCAGCAAACTCTTCAAAGAATTGACATGTATCGAGAAAACGACCTAGAAGTCACAATTTCTATCAGAAAGGTTACCATTTTTTTTGATGAAACACGTTTTTTAGCTCTGTTTGATCTTTTCGGCGAAAAAAATTGAGAAAAAAAAACTTTTTCCCGAAAGGTGGTAGGATTCCCATGAACTTACCCATTATCAAATATTATATATAATTTTTATTCATCATTTCTGAATTCAACATTAACAAACATTTCTTATTGACTAGACCTTGTCAGCATGTGGTTAAAATAACACAAATTCATTATCTATTACAGTTTCGATAGTATTTAGTAGCTTTTGACCTCAAACATTTTTCTATTTGGCATACTGCCCTTCGGCTTGTTCTATTCTTTGCGTAATAATGTGAATGAACTTTTCAAAGAAAACAAAGACACGATATGCACAGACATGTAATGTGATGAATGACATTGTGAAATAGTTGATAGTCAATGGATTTATTTATTCTTCGTGATTGAACTTTGTCATTTTAGCATAAAGAACATCAGTTACGATCTAAATTTTTCTCGACAATTCTAATATGATTAATTCAAATACATTTCAAACTCTTCTACTAACAAATACAATTATAGCTGTATTTTGTATTATTCTTTTGGTAACATTAGCCGTGTTTATCATTTCGTTTATTATGCCATCACTACGACGTCAATGGCTTGGGTATAAAAATGAAAATGAAAATAAAACTGATGATAAATCATCTCTAAATCGTCAACCATCGTTCAATAACGAAAGTTATGGTACATCTCGTTTTAATCCAATATTTGAAACAACATCAGGTGTAACATCAACGCCTCAATTCAGTACATTATTTCATCCACATGCTACAACAGCGACGCTTCTTCATCCAACTATTTGGACTTCGATGACTCCATCAACTGGTATTGCGTCTCCTCTTACAGCTAAACTGAGACCATCATTGTCGACAGTGATAACTAAACAATCATCAGCACCAGCATCATTGCGTGATCATTCTTCTACTACAGCAGCGCCACCAAAATTACGATGAATAAGAAGAATATTTAACTGCATTTGTATATTATCGATATATTATTGATTAATTTCTTGTAGAATAATTTTAGCAATCGTCAACATAATTATTTTTGTTTTTCAGTGAATATGAATATGAATAGAAGATATTATCTATCTATATATATGTTTTTAAGATCTGAATAAGATGAAAATCAAACAAACACATGAAATCAATTTCTAATTATGTTTTCAAAGATTGTAGTGAATATTTCGTAGATTTGCTAAGATCTCTATAAAAAAAAGAGAATTATATAATTATTCTAATGTTTTTGTGTACTCAAAAAAAAGAATACACTATAGAATCGGTCAGTGTGTCCGACCGTCCGTTTATTCGATAGCTCTTCACAATTGCATTCGATTGAGTTGAAATTTTGTGCAGAGAATTGTCTTATTAATATCTAGGTCGAGTTCGAAGATGAGAATGATCCGTCAAGAAATAGCTGAGTGATCGAAAAAATTGTCATTTTTGATCAGGCCATCCCTGAGGGGAAGTACAGAGACTTTTCAAAAAACTCTTTTCTCAGAATTATCCACAACATATATAAATCGACTCAGTTTTTAACGCTGATTCCGAATCTGATACTAGTTTTGAACTAAATCGTAGCTTTCTAACGAAACATCGCTTGAAAACGGTCTCAAAATGCACAAAAACTGCATTCAGAAACCCAAGTGCCTAGTTTCTCATGATAATTTTGGTGTTCAGACATTCTAGAATGACTCACATATCCCATGCACTTTTTGCAGTACACATAACTCTCGGATGAAATCCGAAGTTTCCACATTTTTATACATAAAAATGATAACTATACACAGACGATAATATGATTTTTGAGAGCGTCATCCAACTATAGATAAATTTAATTGAAAAGGAAAAATCGTATACACTTCTCGAAAACAGATATGATTACGCAAAACTCTTAGTGAAAATATGTTTAAATATTTTTGAGTATGAACACATTGTAGCTAACTGACGCAATAAAATAATACGCCAGACTAATGATGAAATTAGAATGCTTTAAAATAGCTGCAACACATTTGTGAAGGTCACGTTTATTAACACTACGAATACAGCTGTCCAGTCAGACTATACTAAAAACTATTACATAAAACAGGTTCGATCGGGGACAAACTAATCGAGTATGTCATGCCTTTGTGGTATCCGAAACCAGATCATACCCGACGAATTCTACCCACCAGTGACTTTATTTGAATATATGCAGATGTTTTTAAAGCAATTTTTCTCATGGCAGTAGGCTTTATCCAAATAATTATACATAAGTATTTATTTTGAAAGGAAAACGTTTCGTGTTTTCGTTAACTATTATGAATAATTTTCAGAAAGAAAAAAAAATGTTTTATTGATTTGGACCAACAATAAATTCAGATTATTTCAACAAGTTCATTATCTTTGTAAGAGTCCGAGAATATTATAATTAACAAAACAAGAAGAATGCAAAGAGAAATATATATTGAATTATGGAGGCCAAGAAAACCAAATATACATTTCTTGTTTCTTTTTTATAAAAGACGTTATGAAGAAACTAAGTTTCCCATAATTTTTTACAAAATAACCAAATAGTTAAAACGAATACATAATGCATATACTTGGAAAATGAATTCACAAGAATAATATATATAAGGAAATAAGAAGAAATGGCAATAATTGTATAAAATATATATTATTTAATATGTACTGAAACTGAAGGATTCGACATTATACTTAATGATAGTTGTGGATTTCCAAATGAAAAATACACTAATTGATACCAAAGATATTGGATTTGTTGTAATCCGTGTATATTTTTTGAAGATTGAAACATCTAAAAATAATGAAAATATTATCGAAGATCAATATGCGCATCTTAAAATCTGAAACTCACTGAAGCTTTAATCGATTGACCAATTGATCTACAATTGGATGACGAACGAACTTGATATAGGAAATTATTTTCTTTGAGATATTGCCAAGAAACATCAATAGGAAATTCTAGATTAAGATAAATATTTCGTTCAATATCAGAAAATATAAAATATGTATAAAAATTTGCAATTCGTAAATGTTCGAATCCAGCAACAAAACGAAATGCGTCTCGGATTGAATGAAATGCAATTTCGATATAAAATTTGTTGAATAAATGGAAACATACCAACAATTTCTTTGGTAATATAGTTTTATTTTCATAACTAAGATTTATATCAAGATCACGAATTTGTTCGAATCGGTACGATCTCATGTGCTTAACTGTATCCATTGTTAGTTCAGTTAAAACTGTTAATTTACATGTACAAGGCAATGATCGTTCAAATGGCATAAGTTTTAGTAGATCAACCAATGATAATATACATAAATGTTTCACTTGTTGTAAATCAATAATACATCTTAGCTCTTCAGTTGAAATCGAGGTTCGAAGATCCAATACTTCGATATGTGTGTATCGAATTTTATTGTCAATAGGAATTCCTTCGACAGTGAGTTATGTTATACTCTCTTTGACATATTTATATCAAGTGCTGCACAATATAAATGTGTATAAGAAGATATGATAACATGATTTGGTGAAGTACGAGGTACTGAAAATATACAATTATTCTGATATGTGAAAACCAACATTTTTCTTCGAGTCAATACGATGTACGAAATGGATGAAGAATTCGTTTATTTAAGTCGAAATTAATATTGAATTTGAAATTGAATGTTATAAGATTTTTAGTTAAATTTTGCCAACGTTGCCCATCGACAAGATTTCTACCACTGGCATGTAGTTCGAGATGTTTGAGATACGGAAAATCCTGTATAATCGTTCCAGTTGGTTCATTGATACTGAATAATCTATGCAATAGATAAACATGAAAATTTATTTTATTGCAGTAAAAATTTATTTTTCGTAAGTTAGAAGAGTTAACATTTCAATATCTGAATAATGCAATGAAAGAATCATGTGCATGTTAACTAGTTTTAATAAACCCTAAAATTTTCATTACATAGCAATCAATCAGTACTACCGTTTTTTTTACAAATGAATGAAGCCAAGCATTCAAGTATCACGAGAGTTCCTGAGAATATTAAATGTGAAACACAATTTAGCTATGGTTACCGGGCGCACCTAGAAAGCCTCAGTAAGGATTAGCAACTGATTCAAAAGGATTATTGAATAAGATATAATATAAAGTTGAATCCATCTTAAGTTCTTCCATCGACTATGACAGACAAATGGGCTATGCGTATAAACTACTCATATTTGATTAGAATATGCATCATCTCTCGATTAAAGTTTTAGCAATTTAGATACTTAGCAATGAAGACATATGTCCCAAAAACGATTGAATCAAAAAGAATTTTCCTATAAACATTAGCTATATCAGATTTTACATTTGAACCTCTTAGATATTTTTTGAAATTAGTATGAATTTTACTATCATGTTAGTCGTAAAATTTGATATAACTTACTATCAATGGACATATTTTATCGATTTAAGCGAGATAATGATAAAATGACTTGAGGAAATGGTTTATCAATTTGTAGAGAAACATCGACTGATCTAAGTTTTGGTACCTGTTGAAAAATTCTTTCCAATTGATGAGGTGAATATTTCTTGAGTTTTAAATGATGAAGACGAGGCAGTGATATCGATTCTAAAGCACTGCTGTTATTTAAATGTATACAGTTTAGTCGAGGTATTATTTGTGGAAGTACGCGAGATAAAAATAATTTTAATTGATTGAGTTTTCTTGGAAAATCAACATTTAATGTTCCATATCTGTGTCTGATCTTTTCAATATCAAAAGAGAGGGAACATACTTGTGGTAGATTTTGTAAGTCATCGAAGATGGGTTCTATTAATTCATATTCAATATCAATTAATATGATTAATCGCAGTTGAATGAATTGTTCAAGTCGAAACAAAGATAATAAATATACAGGAAGATGAGATCCATCATTACCACGGGAGAGTGTCAATGAAACGACTTTTTCGGGTCGAATTCGTTGAAAAATTAATTTCAATTGACCATTGTCTATTGATTTCAAATCCAATAGATATTCACAATAGGAGGGAAGAGCAGCACTGACATAATCACTAACATCAGAAAAACTACTAAGAATTTCGTGTGCGAGAAAATAATTAAATAATATATGTACAAGTTCGACGGGTAATAGATCGAAGAAACAAACACGTTGCATAACTTAAAATTTTCTCTGAAATTGATGAGTAAATCCGAATGAAGGTTAAAAACTTAAATAAGTAATAAGATAACTTGAGAAAAAAATACATTGACGATCATGACAATTTACTGAGAAAATATGTATTGCTGTCAGCTGATTTTATAGTTACCCTGTATCGTTGCAGCGTTGGTCTAGTCAATTTACTCGAGTCTTGATACAAAAAAGCTGTTAGCGCAATCCCTCTGGGATTAAAATATGAAACACGACGAAACTTCTTTGCTGGAACCCATCCACCGTGGTCTGTGTCTTTGCAGCTTTTTTGCCACTGCCTATAATTATATATGGAGCCTTTCGGTCATGGTCTGTGGTGATCTGTTGAGTTTTTCTGTCACGGTCTGTATCATAATGTATAGAGTCGCTGCAGACCATCACAGACCGTTACAGAGAAATCAATTAATCAATTAATCAACTAATTCATTAATTAATAATTATTAAATTTCTCTGTAATGGTCTGTGGGCGGGGGGGGGGGGGGGGNCGATGGGTCCAAATTTCTACTCTATATACTTCAACACTCCTTTCAGATCGTGTTACATAAAAGAATCGAAGAGTAAAGAGGAGAAAAAAATTCATCCACTCTTGTCATAAGCGCTGTCTCAAGTTCGTAATCAGTACATACTTGATTAAAAACAAAAAATAAAATATCGCAATCAGATGTTTTGTATCATATCTAGGTGTTATGCATTTAACAAATGGCACATATAGTGCACGAATGAAAAGGTGCGCACTAGAGCGTATGATGCCTAAAGAACTAATATTATGAATTATGATTTTTATTGTGTTTGGTCGGATAAACAGTAATGCATTAGTTTGTACGTAACGTTTAAAAAAACGTATAATTTCACATAAAGTTTTTTTTTTCTTTTTATATTTATATTGATGTAAATACATTGATTTATGTTGACTTATGCATCACTGATCATTGTCATGATAGATAAACCAACGTTACCTTGTTGAAGTTGGAATATATACTGCTGTCAGTGTATGCATTGCGATCGTTAATAAGATAGAGTAGCTGTAAGCATTATACAATAACAATTGTATTATTATCATTACAGTTTAAATATGTACTTCGATCTATTGTATACTCAATTTACGAAATATGATTCAGACTATTTCCCTACCTATATCGTGTGATCATACATGAGAATAGTAGATTTTCATCATCGAACACAATACCATAAAAAGTTAATACAACCGTAACATGCAATTTTTTTAGCTACTTCAGTTAATAAAATAGCAGAAAATAATAATATATATCATAAAAAAGGCTTTCCTTGACAATAATTTACTGAAACATTCATCACTACAATGGTATTACCAAGTATATATCCATTGAAGTTTACGAGCTGTCACAGGCCTAATAACTTTTAATTAATCCAAATCGTCATTTTTCTCTCGAATGAAAAAAACAATGATTTCAATTTTTATTGATAAAATCAACTATAACAAAGTTTTAGATTTTTTTAAACATATCATTGTATTGTTTCGAAGAATGACAATAAAGATTGCTAAAATTGATATAAATATATTCTTTTAAATCCAAAAAACATGTAATAAAGCTTACATCATCAGTTAGCCATATATGAACAAATGAAAACGTATTTTGATTCGATGAATGAACAATCTGACAACTGTATTTTTTATCAATAGTCATTTTTAATCTTTTACAATTTTTTTCTTTTTCTTTTTTCAGCAATGAATTCATTCCGAACGATGCATTTACTAGATATGGTAATTGTTGAATAAAAAGAATGATATCGTTTGTTGAATTAATAAGCGATACATTTAAATATTTAATACGAGGAAAATATTGGCATAACATTTTCGTAATAGATTCTTTTTCGAAATAACAAAAATGCAAATTAAGAGTTCGTATTTGTTCGATAATATTATCTTGTAAATGTTCGATTAAAACTGGAACTAAACGTCCTGCAATTGTTAATTCATCGAGAAGTGGCATTACAGGCAATATCAATAGAACCATCGCCATACTAGAACTTGATGATAAAATCAAGTGTTTAATATTATTCAGACTAATTGCATTGAACATTCTTTCCATTCGAACTGAACAATTCATTTTCAGAATTTCGATATTAGGAAAATATTGATTTGGATGAAAGATTTCTGTTAACACTGTCAATTCAGTTATATGTTGATGGAGAATCGTATTGCTCGATAAGTTTGACATATCGAATGATTGACCATTGGTATTATATTTTACTGGGGCAAAACGAGGAATAGTACATAGGTCTCCGTTAAAATAAACTACAAACCATTGTTTTTCTTCAAGCCAAAATGGTGTTCGAAATGAGTTCAAATTTTTCAATAAAAATCGTATTTTGAACTTAAAGTTAAATGTAACAAGTGATTTTGTCAAATTCGCCCATCGTGTCCCATCGTCCATGCTATTCCAAAGATCACTTTCCAATTCGAAATGTTTTAGCTGAACTAAATGAGGTAGAAAATCCTTCACTAAGTTCGTTAATAACGATTTATTTTTCCATCCTACGTAGAGGAAAATTTAGTTTCAATAGAAAAACGAAAGAAAATTTATTTACCATCAATTTTCAAACGAAGCTGAGTCAATGCTGATAATTGAGAAATATCTAGCATAGTTATTGAATCACCTTGTAAACAAACATCTAACGACTTCAACATTGGCAACTCCGAACAAATCCTTGACAATTCCTTTGTTGAACATTCGGAGATTTTTAAATGACGAAGGCGAGCAAATGGTTTTAATGTCATTTCTTGAATATTAAATAAAGTTAATTGTGTTAATTTTGATAAGAAATCTGTACAAGCATTCGATAGAAGATTTTTCATTGCTACAAATCGTAGTCTGTAGTTTTTGTCTATGCTATGATAATATTCTGTAGTAACCAATGAAAATGAACGTAAACGATGAAGATTATTTAAATTTGAAACTATAATTTCAAAAAAATTATTTTCTAAGTTAATCAATGTCAATGATCGAAGTTGTGTAAATTGTTCAATATGGAAATACGAAAAGAAAAGTTCTGATTGACCGCTTCTATCGATATCATCAGAAAGTATAAGTGACAGAATTTGATCGGGTTTAATGTGATGACAAATAAAATCAACATGATATGGTAGACACGATTTTAAATTAACTCTAGTGATAGGATAACGCATTAGAACAGCATTGATATAATCACTAACATTAAAAAAAGTTCGGTAAAGTTCGGGAACCGATATATAATTAAATAGTGTGTATATTATTTCAACGGGAAATTGATCCAGAAATAAACACGAAGTCATAGTGAAGATTTTGAATAATAAATTATTTTTATCTTAAGCAAAACTTGTGGCAAAAATATAGAAAGATAAAAGACATTGCTTATCTTGCTTCTACATGTGGCCTTCACATTTATGACTCACTGTTGAAACTTTACAAAGTCAATCCAAAGAAAATGATAACGTTTTCTTCTTTCATTTTTGGCAGCAATGAGAGTAACACGGAGATGCTCGATAACCGACGAGGTCGGTTTCTACATAAATAATCTCACTCAATCTACACTAGAAAGATTGCGTATAGAAATGCATCGAACTTATTTGTTTGTGCTATGCTATGACTAATTGAAATAGTCAACTATCTACAGATATCTACTAAAGCCAGCTCTTTTAATCTAGAATTCATATGGGTTGATAATATTTTCCAATCTTTACAAAAAGCGCCTATGGAAAACTACCAACCACTATAAGAAGCTCAAATGATATGATTATCAAGACTTGATTTTTACTATGTATTGCTCCGTTATCTAGTACATTTCAATTAGAGAATTATGATTTCGATTAAAACTCATAACATATCGTAATTCAACAGGCACACCTATCTTAGTTAACTAAATATACGTTATTTATATTTTTGTTGGTGGTTTGTTTTTGATTGAAAAATTTATGAATGATGTCACTTAGAGTGAGCGTTGAAAATGAATATCTTATACTGCGCTTTAAGCATTTATTTATCTGTAATTTTGAATTCTATTATTGCTTCATAATTAGCTTTGGAGCGTGATCACCGATAAAACGAGAACTTCGTTTGATAAGATACATTTGTCGAACTCAACTCTGAGTAATAGAATGAGAAGGCAAACATGCATCTCACCTAAAAAAGTAAGGCAAGAATGGCAGAAAAAATAGCATAAGCTTTTAACTAGTGGTAGTATCTATCATCGTACTGAAAATCTTTTTCATAAGCTTGACGGCCACTGTGTTTGAGTTTTGATGAACACGAATTGCAACTTAATAGGCAACTTTAACACATTAGTTAAAAAATCCAACTGACCACGTTTCATAAAGATAGAACTTATCAATCAGTCAATTGCATTTCAGTACCTTGGTTGCATTTTTTTAAATGGTTTTATTTTTATGATTAGTATTTTTCAAAGGAATAAAAATATTTTTAAGCATTGAAATTGATTTCCCATTAACTTATTCTGTACAAAACCAAGAGACAAAAAGCTGATCTTATGTTTATATAATCATTGAAATCAAGTAGAATCAATAGAATGAGATTTTTTTACCCTTACCATTTATGTATATTATCTCGAATGGATATCAATTATTGGAACCAAAGATTTTCAAGTGAGATCTTCCCAGTTTGACTCTCACTAAGTGAAGCTATTACAGATACGATTTACATTTACTATTGTATAAACAAGATTTTAAAGAGATAGATTAAAATTTATTTAAAATTGCTATTTGAGCGCTAGGCTAAAGAAATTTGTTTGTAGCATTAAAAATAGACTGATTCAAACGTATAAAATACATTATGCTAAAGAGGTGAGACGAAAAACGACGTATATAACTACTTTATCACTTGATCCTAAGATGATCTGTAGGATATAAATACTTTTGAAAAAAACGAAATATGTCCTTCTGTATCAATATGTGGTATCATACCTACAAGATAGGAAAATTATTCGCTTTTTCAATCTTAAATTTGTTTTTTTCAGTCTACAAGTGTATTGAGATCGTGCCTGGTCAACATCTAATAGATGAGAATACCCAGCATCAATAGAATTAGAATTAGAAACCGTGGCAATAATATGGTACCTTCTCAAGATGAATACAAGAACGGTTGAATTTTTAAAAAAAGTACGCGTTCAAGGTAATCGTCAAGTTAGCAGTCGATGGGATGACAACGCCGATTCATTTTCAATCATATGTATTTTTAATATGACTTTAAAAGTTTCGTTTGACTGTGCTCACAACCTTAGTAATTTAATATATTTTTTCTGGGATCATTCTCTTTTTAATAGTTTGAACAAAACCAAAAACTATATAAAAAAAAGATGAAATATTAATATATAAACTAACTGTATTCACTATATGTTGTCAATATTGTTCTTTCTATAAAAACTAAAATTTGAATACATAATTATTGCTTTCACTATTCTCTATTTAGTGTAGGGAAAACTCTAAGATGAATGTTTTGTATATGCATGTTTTCCAGGTGACCATCCATGTTTTTTTAGATGAGCTTCGCCTGCATTTATTGCTCCTGGTTCAATGCTGGTACCCATCGAATCATTCCAACGATTCAGATATCCAAATAAACCAATCACACCTAAAATTTCCACGATCTCACCCTCATCCCAATGCTGACGTAGATTTTCAATAATACCACTGTTAACAGCATTAGGCGCTGTAGAAGCAGCTACGGCAAAATCAAGAGCTGCTCGTTCGGCAGCACTGAAAGCAGGATGAGTAGAATATTGGCATATATACGCCAACTGTTCTGTAGTAGCTCCATAACGTTCGGCTGCTAGGATGGTATGTGCTTGACAATATTGACAACCTGTTTTCGAACTAGAAACATAACCAATAAGACGTTTTAAAGCGCTAGTAACGCGACCCTGATTATTCATGACTGCTTTGTTTAGCTGAATAAAAGCAGTGGCAATAGCTGGTCGATGCTGCATAGTCAGTACACTGTTTGGACAAAAGCCTAAAGTCTCATTGAAAAAAGTAGCTAGTTCAGCTACTTTATCATTCGCATTTGATGGTAATGGAGACACGAGTGGCAGTGACATTGCAATACGTACAATATGATCTGGAATTAAAAAAGGACTTTAGAATAAGCGGAATAACTTATACACATCTTACACAACGATCTTTCAATGAGTATTCTATATGTTAAATCTTTATTAAAAAAATACAGGTGGAGAAGAAAGATTGCAATATTCTAATGCAAAATAGACATCAACCTAATAATGTCACACGTAGAAAAATAACTTCAGAGTTGTTGTTTTCTCTCTTATCATTTTCATTTACGAAAAATTCTTATCGTGACAAGTAGATCCGATACTGATACATTTAGCTGGAAACGTTTACTCTCAATTGTTGTAAAACGAGTGTCCTTTATCAACTCAATAAATCAATACACTAAATTAACGAACACTTTCTTATTTTATTTTGCTAAAAACTTAATTTTCAACAACTTCAGTACGTTCGATATTTACAAAAATGTCTTTTTTATTGGTTAAGTCAATAGTCAAATTTACTTAAAAAGCATGCTAGCGTCAGAGCTGACTATAAGTTACTGTTGCGAACCCTGTCAATTGATTTAGCCTGATCTACATGTCAAACCAAACTAATCTATATTTCTATTTTTTATCAGATCAATTATATTTATCACTCTACTCTAATTTATACTATCGATTTCACTTAAGCATTTCATTCATTTTCATTCATATTCTAGAATAACAAGCTCTGCCAATATAGAGTAAATCAAATCGAACCGATACTACTATAGATATTTTCGATACAATTAAATCTTGAATTCACAAAATTTAGTCAGAATATTAACACTACTTCTTGGAATAGTGAAATAATTAAGCAGAATAAAAAGAATAGATGATTTGACAAACGAGTTGTGTTAGATGTCGTGAAAGTTGGAGATCTTCATTTCTCATACTAGATACACTATCTCTGATAGAATATGTATAAACTCTCTTTAAGTAATGTACGAAACTTCTAAAATAACAAACTTCAAAAGATTCAAAAGTTGGAAGTATCTGCGTTCTGACTTCTTCGGTGTCTTCCCATATGATGTAGTTTTCTTTTTCGTAAGTCTGTACACATCATATAGCGATTTCAATGACGAAAACTGCAAATTGTAGAACTAGTTTCTTTTCGAGTAAATCTATTAATAAAGAAGCAAATAAAAAAGAAAAAAAAATATATATATGATGTTTATTATAATTAGTTGTCATATAGATATAACTTATCTTTGTATGTCAGTATCTTTCTTGTTGCATGTGTATTACTCGGCAAATTTTTATATTCTTCATAATTGTTAACGTACTTTCGTAAGTTAGACACAATTTATATGCCGAATAGCATGCTACTTGTTCTTATCCAAGCGTTAGTCTTATGCTCTTGTGTATCAGTTGTGCCAAGTACAATTAGTCCTTGTGCAAAATGGAATACAACAGGTTCAACAGTGGCTGGTACTGGAGACGCTGGTAATTCTAGCTATCAGATCAGTTCAGCAAAAGGAATTTTCATTCATAAAGAAAGGAATGAACTATATGTGGCTGATTTTAGTAACAATCGTGTTCAAAGATTTTCACTTAATGATCCATCAAAGATGGGTACTACGGTTGCATCGAACATAGAAAATCCAATGAAAGTCTATGTTGATGATGATATTATTGGACCCACAGTATATGTTTCACTTCGATTTTTGAATCGTGTTGAAAAATGGACCTATGGAGCGAGACAAGGTGTTCAAGTTGGTAATGACTGCCAATTATGTTGCGGTGTGTCCGTGGATAAAGAGAAAAATGTTTTTATGTCCGAGTCCAATAGACATCGTGTTCTTCAATGGTCACCTCGAACAAATATCACAAATATTGTTGCTGGAAATACAGATACTAATGGCTCAAAAAGTACTCTACTTGATCATCCTCAAGGAATTTATGTCAGTAGAGATGGAAGCGTCGTCTATGTAGCTGATATGTGGAATAACCGAATTCAAAGTTGGATACAAGGTTCGGACGAAGGAGTTACTGTGGCTGGATCCAGTAAAGGTACTGAAGGTCATGATCCTGAAACATTAGATTTTCCAAATGACATGATTGTTGATGATGAAACCGATATTGTTTATGTTATTGATACATCAAATAATCGAGTTCAGCGATGGAAATCCTTTGCATCGGAAGGCGATACCATTGCTGGTGATATGAGTATGTGTTTCTTTTAATATTTTTTGCCTTTTTTACATATATAGTTTCTGTTCCATGATAATAGTTAGTTCATTTTAAAATTCATTTTTTTCATGACAGGTGCTGGTAATGCAACTTATCAATTAAGTAAACCAACTGGTTTAGGATTCGACATGAAGGGAAATCTTTATGTGATGGACATGGGAAATAATCGTGTGCAAATGTTTGAATTGATTGATAATCGACCTTGTTCTTTGAAATTAGAATGTAATAAAGAACTTTGCTAGTATCTAAAACTATATATTTTTTTGTTTTCTGTATAATTTTAGCAAATGTCTCATCGAAACTTGGGTAGGTTGAATAATACCATTGTATTTACTACATTGCTAATATTATAGATACATCTTAATCACAATTATACTGTGGATCATATCAATTGAACTCATGCGATACTAATGCATGACTCATAACTAAGCCTATTTCATTGTGCCGTCTTTCAAAAACAAAAAAAGATACATAAATAAAATGTGATTGCTATAATTTTTCTTTTTTTTCCATCTACATAATTATTTCTTTTAATCTCAAGCAGAGAAAACATAATTAATTATAGAATTGTTTATATAGCTACAAGCAGAATGTCATAACATATATATTATAATTATAATTTACATCTACAAGTAAGTCACGATCAATACCAACACTTCAGGCAGAAATATACGTAGGCCACTTTATATTTTCTGAATTCAACGATTATCATACTCATCTTCGAAAACGACTTGTGTATCAAATAATTTTTTGAAATTATTTAAACCAAATATATTTTAATGATGGAGAAAATACCGGTGCACAGAACCTCAGTACCTAATAGGTTTCAAAGACTGAAAAATTACCAAAATGGCGCTGAGATACTTGGAATCAACACTGTTCCACTTGCTTTTAAACACTAGAACTCTTTTTTGTGTACTCAAAAAAAAGTGAGTACGCTCACTAGATTCGGTCAGTGTGTCCGTTCGGCCGTTAACACGATAACCTTTGAAAGCCTCATCCAATTGTCATGAAATTTTGTACATATAATGATCTCAGTAATATCTCAGTCGAGTTCGAAGATGAGAAGGATCCGTCAAGAAATGGCTGAGTTATCGAAAAGATTGTCAGTATTGACCAAACCATCCCTGAGGGGGGGGGGGGGGNCAGTTTTTGCAGTACACATAACAATCGGATGCATAGGCGGCGGAACGTTTTGAATTTAGGGGACACTCAAATTTTTTCAACGAACGAGAAAAAGTCGACATTTGGAGAGAAGATAGACTTTTAAAATTCGTTGTCACAACTTTGATTGAAAAAGTTTTCTGTATTGATCCATTTATATGGCTGCAGAACAATCGAAAATTCTGTTCCTAGTCAAGAATCACTTAACGCATCCCCAGAGTCCCCACCAATTTTGGATTTTTTAGAAGGGCCTGTCATGAGATCCCGAGGAGTTAAGAAAAATATGAAACATTTCTATCGAGACTATCAAAAATCTACGTAAAAATCCGAAAGTGTCTTCGAAAATTTGTAAAAGATTTCTGAAAACTGAGTGTAGAGTGTCTTAGAAATTCCAAGAAACTTTCTGTTCACTTCTCGAGATTTCTATGGCACTTTCCAGTCATTTTTTAGAAATCCCTTACGAATTTTCGAAGGTACTTTCGAATTTTTACGTAAGTTTTTGAAAGTCTCGATAGAAAGTTTTCAAATTTCTTTTAACTCGTTGAGGACTCACGACAGAGACTGCCTGGTGATTCATTAGGTGATTCTCGACTAGGGACTATACTATCAAAATTTTTATTTCCTTATCAACATACGCATAAAAAAATCTTAAATTTTGACTAAAGCAAACATATCGTAAGTACAAAAACTATTGTTCATACCCAGTAACGTCTTTTCTCTAGTTTTTTTGCAAACTGATCTAGTTTCTCTTAATGAATATGAGAAATAAAGGCATGATTAAAGCGTCGTTGTGTCATTATTGATCGTAGATGTCTTTATTTCATTTATAACACTGAAGCATCTCTGAGCCGTAGCCGTTGAAGTGAGATTTGTTAACTATAAATGTAATAATTTGCAATATTCATGAAACAGATTTCCTAATATATTGTAAGTTAAGTAAATCACGACAAAATCTGTATTCTTTTCTAATATCTGAGCCTCCCCAAGCCTAATGGCTCCGCCGCCCATGATCGGATGCGAATCCGATGTTTCCTCATTTATTTAAGAAGATATGGGAACCGTACGTATCTGTTCTATCCAGAAAACCTTGAGATCAATTTTAATCATCATTGATATGATTAGGAAATATCTCATACTTAGTCACTATTTCATTATACCCAGGGCAATCATTCCACCTATCTAACACTGCCATAAAACGGTAGAATAAGGCATTCATTTTAATATTGTTTTGTTGTAATTCGTCAACCCGTTCTATGGACTGTTTTTCACTCGAAAGCGTCTATCGTTTTTAACACTATCTGCGCTGTTTCCCAGTTGACGCTCATAATCTATTGTGCAACTGAAAAATTAATGTAGTATTTACGTTCCATAATTTTCTCTACTTGAGATACAGATTGTTTGTTCTCGGATGATGCATTAGTCCGACTTAAAAACACGCATAGTTAAAAATTCAAGACAATAGTAAACTCTATCGACACTATTTAAATCAATAAATCAAAGGAAGATCATTTAGAATAGATCAACGAATTCAGTAAGTGAATAAATAAAGATTTATCGCCCTGAATGACCACTGCTTTTTGGAGATACCATTTTTCATACCATATCATCATGTTAAAATCTGATTTAATCATTGGTTTCCATACAATCTAGGATTAAGCAGGATTTTATTACATAGGTATTACAATTGATTTCGGAACTGATAAATATTGTAAAATCATAATAATTGGTTTTAAAATGATATAAGCAACATCGCCATTCAGATCTACATTGCTAAAGTCATCTTTTATGAGATCATATAAAATTTATTAGATGTTACCATCAAACTAAGGACGCAGACGTTCATGAATATATTTCGTCACTAAATTTACTATTCACCAATATGAACTGGAAACAAGACACGAAAGAAGACTGAAGAAATTGGAAAATGAGTAACAAATATAGAAAACGATCTAGTCTATTTATACGCGAGTATCTAGCTATCGTTAAGTATCAATCAATTATGAACAAACACTGATTCCTTTGCATCAATGTTTGTATGTAAAAATGGCAAAAGTAGCATTAAGACTGAAAAATGAAAATGAAAATATTTCTGGAGGTCATTGAATCAATACGAAGTGTAGAAGAATGTTTTCACCTTTCCAATAATCTCGGAATAGAAATCGCATAATTGTGAAGATTACTTTATATTTTTTCTATCTGAAGATGATACTCAAAGTTGCAAAAATTACATTATTAGATCTTCGAAATTGATCTTATCTTTATTCAATATGAATGTGAGACTCACATGGGAGCATCTAAATTCATTATATGTAAGTTCACAAATAAAAATACAGAAAGAAATTAATGAATAAAGGCAATGGACCCTATATGAATTATTCTGTATATGAAAAATAAATGTCTTTTTCAAATTTTATCAATTTACAAAGAACGAAGTCTCAAGATAAATGGCAAATAGAACATCCACATCAATTATATGAATAATAGTGTCATTAATTCAAAATTACATTAATGGAATTATTATATAAAACATATTCTAGTGAAAGGTGCAATGAGGCATGGTCTTTACAAAACGCTATTTTGTTTTATTAATCTAGCCGATACCTTGATAAATAAGTAACTTATTTAATTTATGATGCTACCTCAGATTCTTGATCATTTCAAATGAATTTATAGAAAAGGATTATCCTTCAAATTTTCGTGAATATATGGAAAATGGTTTGCACTGTGTATAACATGAACGTACTATACGATCAATGTAAACATTGGCAAAGAAAAACTGACAAAACGAACATAAACCTCCGTCATGGGCATTGTTAACAGAACTAAAACAAAACAATCATTTTTCTTGTAGATTAGATAAAAGGCAACAGTAAATTTATAAAATTATCACAGACGAGACCGGCCATTGATTTATAATCACCTGAACAAAGGAAGTTTTCTTCGAAATTTAGTAATTTTTCTGCTGTTAAGAAATCAACTTAATCATTTAGAAAACGATACATCATTATACATTGATATTAAAGATATGAGTTTATCATCTAAATACGTAGCTACATGAAATGGTCAAAATTCACCTACGATATTATTGGCATAATCCAAACATTCTCAAAACAGTGTTTATATTAGTCTGTAATAAAATCCAGTATAATTTTGTGAAAATTAAGAGAAAATAAAATAATTAACAGGAAAACAATAGAATCTGTGAATTCTTTGATTTACACTACTATCTAATTTTCGGTATAACTTTTCATACAGTGCAATGGCACGCATTTACTGTAACATTAAAAATATACTAAATCCATAAAATTTGTTTTTTTATCGTATGAAGGAGTTTCTATTTTACGAGAATATTCCTGCCAGTTCTCTCTCCAATAACAGCGATAGTTTGCAGCTGCTGAAAGATCGAACAGGAGCTCTCATGTCTTAGCATTTGTGTAACAAGAGCACACCTTTTCTAGATTGATCAGATCCATAACATGTAACAAATGATACTATGTCTGTGTGTTCATATGCTTAAAGCTCAATATGACTTCACTAGTGTAGCTCTTGCAAGGATACACCCTCAAGTAATAAAGTGAATAAAAACTCGTTTTAATCCTTTCGATTTCTCCGCAAGAAAGTCTTTGAACTTTGACTCCTATTCTTTTGCGTTACCAACCATAAGCACAGTGAACTTTTTGATGACAACTTATCCACGAACGACTGCTATAAACCAAATTATGGTTTCGATAGATTCTCTAGACCTTAAAGTCTAAAAATGGTAGAGCATTCTTTTGTACATTTATTGACTTTCATTGCACGTTGATTGAGTCTATCTGTTAGGTAGATAGTCTGTTTTCGATCGACAACGAGATATCTCGGCTCACCAAAATTTAGAATCTTATTATTTACTGTTCTATGTACGACAACGACTATACTCAGACTAGATCACGTAAGTAAAGTTAGCACCCGATTCGATATTTCTTGTCCCGATTCACTAGGTGACTTGTGCTATCATTCTAGTCAGTTGTGCTAGATGCAGAATTTAATTCTAAATCTAATGGTACTATTTTCAGAGGGGTCATCGGGCAATAAAATGGGGTTTCTGTCGAAAAACT
>OENM01000077.1:0-10658 GCA_900239745.1 Rotaria magnacalcarata
AAACATTCGAAGTTATTGAAGGGAGTTGAGCCAACGCAGTAAGAATCAATCGAAGAAACAAAAACCAAGGTTTTAATTTTTGTCGATTTTCATTTCGTAGAGTTTGATTCAAAACATAGTAAAGACACTCGTCTTGCGGCTCCCATTCCATTGAGTAGAGTGTAATTGAGGCTGCTTCATCAATGGATAGTTTTCCTGGAGAAAGCTCTGCGCATTTCATTTTAGAAACGTAGACCATTCGTTTCACACCTGGTACATATTCAACAATGGGTTCTACGGCCTCTTCGAGCGAAACAAGAGGCTTTTTTTCATAGCCTTGAATAGGCATTAACATTCGGCAAGGTTCTCCCGCTATATCAGAAAAACGTTGTGTATGTTGTTCTTCATCAAAATCGACAAATTTTGCAGCCATTAATGTCTTTTTGAAATTTAATATTTAAAATTGTGAATAACTTGATCGGTAGAATTTTTCGATTGAAAACTAAGAAAAAAAGTCAACGATATTAGCTTTTCCCTCATAATCAGAAATGCAAAAATCTATCGAACGGTAACATTTGTTTTTAATGAGACCCACTGAACAAAAATTTGAGTTGATTATGTGCCACCCCAAAAATTTACTCACCACAGTGAAATGTTGGAAATCGGAGTGTCCTTGAAAGTTGCAATGCATTATTGAAAATAAAAATTTCAGTTACTTCTGTCGTGCACTTGCTTTTTTTCAAATGGTTTGCTTCTTACATTTTACAATCTGACGACACTTTCTGTTCTGTTTTTTTCGCCTTTTTTTTCTCCAAGTTGATTTTAAATATGAGTGCTAGGAAGAAGGATTATACATAGCAACAATGTAAATATTGACCTTTGAGTAGACGAAAAACGATGATAAAGAAAATTTTCAGTGTGCAAGGTATTCATATTAGACGGAATATGACAGATCGATAATCAACTATGCATGACACTAAACACAAACCGTTTATTTCATAAGTATTTCGTCTTTTGTATGATAGAATATATCATGACATGATCAAAGCATATACTGAAAAAATAATTTATCGTGTATCTTGAAATAAATTCAAGAAAATAGTGGATATGTCAGTGAAAATCGATGTAGTTTTTGATTATTGAAATTTCCTTCGTTTAATGTAAATATTAACTTCTTAAAAATTATACAGAATTCCATAATCTTAAGTATCGTTCAGATATCAAAGTAGAAACTATTATGAGAAAAATGCGTTGATGTTGTTAATAAATTATCATTATCATCGTGAAATTTTAAATACTGCAATGAATACCAAGACTTTTTCAACATACATTTTCAGATGCGTGCGATCATACATTTGAAATCTATAGGAATGTTGTGTATCTTTCCGCTCACAACTGGAGAATATCCTAGTATAGATCAATTTGATCCAAAAAAGTCACAAACCGATCTCATCTAAGTATGATTCTTCTGCCAGCAACTATGAAATAAAAGCAGTTTAGTGCAGGGTTCATTCATGCTTACTTAATGATAACTATAATTGACTTCATATTTCTTTTCCTTTTTTATATTGATCGACTTAAGATTTTTAAAGTTGTTATAAAACTTCTTTGGATGAGAATCTTCTTTCTGGGCTAATCACACCCTAAAAAATGTGTTCGAATTGGATTTTCAAAGATTACTTTTGGATCAGCATAATCTTTCTTTCTTTTTAACATTTTTTCTCCATTACCTGCTAAAACAATTCCATTAACAGTTAAATTTCTAAATAGTGGTTTATTAAATAAAGCCGTTGAACTAACTAATAATGTATAAAACCATCCACGTTTTTGATCAATATCTTCAGTTGAAAATGTATCTTGAAATATTCGACGTCCTTCCTATGGATAAAGTACTTGTGTATATGGCATGGAACTAGATTCAAACCAACAATCAAATACTTCAGGAACTCGACGTAATAAATCTTTGCCTAATCGTGACGGAATTGTGATATCATGAACACTAAACAAAAATTAAGAATTATTATTTTCAAAACAAAACAAAGATTTATTAAATCTAACAATTCTCGATGAATATCATCAATAGAAACACTAAATAATTGTTTTAATTCTACAATTGAACCAACACAAACAATTTCATGTCCATCATTACTCGTCCATAACGGTATTGGATTACCCCAATAACGATTTCGTGAAATAATAGAAAATTCTTATTATGTCTTCCTTTGTTTTTATTAAGTAAACAAATCAACAATTTTAAAATAAATTGAATTTGCTTTAATACAAAGTGCAAGATTCGATAGTAATGTTCATGGTGTTGTTGTCCAAGCAACAAGTTTTACTGTTGGATCAAGAACAATTGAAAATGATACCCAAACAATTGGATCATCTGTATCTTTATAATTTTGACCAGCTTCAAAATTCGATAATGGAGTACAACAACCCATTGAATAAGGCATTACCTTTAGAGAAGATTTTTATTTTTAAAACTTTTAATAATTTCTTTATTCATACTTTATATCCATGATAGATTAAACCTTTTTCATATAATTGTTTAAAAATAAACCAAACTGATTCCATAAGCCATGGATACATTCTTTTATAGTCTTGTCGAAAATCGATCCATCTACCCAAACGACCAACAACATCCGATGTTCTATTATTTTCACTTTTATTATTTGATAGTGATATAGAGAAAGTGAACATACTTCCAATTCTTGAGCATATCGCATAGCAATTTTTCTACAATGATCAGTAGAAGTCGCAATATCCATTTTGGCTACATCTTCGGAACCTTTAATATCAAGTGTTTTATCGATTTCATATTCCTATGTAAAACTATCAACTTACGAAAATAAGGAAAGAATAGATCATACCACAGGCAAACCATGACAATCTAATAAAAGCAAGATTTATCTTTGTGAATGTCGAAAAAAAAGTAAATGTAATGTATGTTACCCCAACCAAATCGGCGTTCAACATAATGTCCTGTTTGATAAACCCACCGAGTAACTATATCTTCAATTGCTCCAACTAAATATATGTCCATAGTGTGGAAGACCAGTAGGAAAGCGTAATCCATCATAGAATGTGTATACCTTTAATAATGAACGTATCTTGTTTTTCATTTATTTGAAATTTTTTCTTTTTATCTTGGTCGATCTGTAGCTAATTTATTAGTTGTTTCAAATGCCTTTATCTGTTTCCAGTAAGCTAAAATTTTGTTTTTCATTACTTCCGAACTGAAGTGTTTCACCGGACACGGAAAAATCCATTGGAGTAGAAAGCGTTGCTGTTGTAGATACACTTTTATTATTCGTATCCATTTTTAAACAAAAACAAATAAATCATTCTGTCGACCTCTAATAAAGTCAGTATTTAAAAAGAAAAAGAAAAATAAGGATGTGGATGTGCCTTGGAAAATAATGAATCTTATCTATCTTAACAAAAAACAGACAGTTTTCTAGAGAATTAAAAGAGAAATTTTTTAAAAAACAATAAACTCTAAACAAAAGAATATTAAAGAAGATATCGTTGAAATACGGAGAGATCCATTCTTCCTGGGACGCCCGTTACATCTGATACCTCGTGTGCTCTTCTTGTGTTTTATGCATGTTTTGTATCGTAGGAATTAAATGAAATTCTGGCTTTTATTAAATCTTATCTTAATTATGATGACAATTTTCATATTGTTGTACAATTAGAAGAATATCATCAAACACAGAAATACAATAGAAAAATATCATCAAACACAGAAATAAAATAGAAAAATAGAAAATCTTTGTCGTTTTTTTTCCAAAAATTTCTCTGTTACTCTTGTCTGACTTCACAATTTTTTAAAAGAAAAAAAGGCATGAAAAAAATTAATTGACTGAAGGAAATATAATACATACACACAATAGAAAAATTCAAAACAAAATCTAATCAATTATTAATATCTTCTTTAAATATAATAATTGATGATTGTTCATCATCGACTAGATTTAATAGTGATTGAACAAAAGAATGTGAAGATTCAGATGGTACTGATACGACATTTTGAGTTTAAAAAAAAATATTTCATCGATATTTGATGATGTTTTGGAACTAATTGGAATCAGAATTAAAGATATCACAGCGTGTTTTGTCATTGGACTAAAAAAATAAACAATTTTATTTTTATTGATTTAAGAAGATTTCTTATGTACTAACCAAAGTTTATTGAATGGAATAATACAATTAGGAAAATCAAGTTTAGTAGTTGATGGAGAGAATGGCATTAAAATGAGCGAAAGAAAAAAGAGCGAACGAGAAAAGAGCGAAGAAAAATGAGCGAAGAAAAATGAGCGAAAGAAAAAATGTCGATAGAAAATATATCGAATACTAAATGTCGAACACAATAATAGCGAAAAATAAAATGTCGATCGTATGGAAATAGCGAAAAGTATATTTTTCCATAAATTTGTTTTTTGAATTTTAAAATTCAATCAGTGATATTTTATTCCTCTGTTTTCTTGTGTTACCTGTTTTCACTGGCTAGCATTTTTCGTCAATAGTACCGTCGTCCAATCTAGCTAACGGAATAAACACAAAGGACACAAAAGATATAACGAAATAAAGATATACGCCATACCTTATTTTTTTCCATTGCATATCACTTGTTGTTAATTTAGTATAAATTTCGATGACATCGAATACAAGCAGCGTATCTTTTATCATTTCTAATAAAGCCAATCCTCTGCTAATTTTAAACGATTTTTTGTATCGAATAATCAAGAATTCTAAAAGCTTATCCTAATATGTGGACCTTCATCAAATGTGTTCAAAATGAAGAAAATCGATTTCGACACCTACTTCTTCAAATGAATGCTGGGGCTCAAGCTCGAAAAAAACCGCTGCCACTAGTTTCATTCAAAAACGCATCGATACATTAAATGAAAGATACAAAAATGGTGAAATCGATGTTGATCAACTATTAGATGGCTTCTCGCTCCCCATAGCCAAACAAAAGAAATAAACTTATACTTGAAGAAATACTTTCCTTTCATTAATTTTATAACTAATTATGCTTGATTCAATTCATTTTTTGATGTACATAAAATTTCATCAGACAATATAAAATCTTCATCTTAGCAGTCTAAAAATATTAAAATAAATATTTTCGCTATTTTTTATTTCGCTATAATTGCTTTCGCTATTTTTTCCATTCGGCATTTTCCAGTCGGAATTTTTTCCTTCGACATTCTATTTTCGACATTTTTTCTTTCGCTCATTTTTCTTCGCTCATTTTTCTTCGCTCTTTTATGCTCAGCCCACCCTCGCACCCCCCTGGCTCCGCCACTGCTCACAGCTATCAGAATGAAAACCGCAGTAGTAAATACTACCATCGATATATCGTCGTATACCAGTGGTATCTTTGAAAAAGCGACGATATGGATAAGAATTTCCTGCATTGCTGCTGTCAACAGCAATACATTATTCGCTTACAACATCTTCTCTCGTAATGTTTCAATATCCTCTCTTGTTCAAAATGATTATGTTGTATGTGAATAGCGTTATAGAAAGACACAGGCATACAGTAACAATAGGTTAAGACTTCATTTCCATTAATTGTATTCGATTACTCTTCAAGAATTAACAAAAATTTAGATGTCATATGAAATATCAAATCTTTTGAGTGAACTTTATTTTGTTTCCTCATATAAACGTACAGTAGCGACACCTGCACCAACTTTCTCATACAACATATATCATGCATTTAAAAAAAGATAAAATTTCATTCTGAATCATTTTGATTGCAATCTCTATTGTTAATCATACAGTCGTGTCAATCAAGATGATCTTAGTTGTTCTTTCGATGATGAATTACATTGTGTTCTCATAAAACAGAAATATAGTCTTCGAAGAAACCACTTCCATGAAACATAGATTACAATACTAAAACCTGACAAAACTGATTAACCTTGAAATATGGATAATTCTCAGAGGGTGGAAGAAAATGAGGCAACAACTACTAGCCAATGCTTGTTTAATACCTGCGAACACCCACATTTATTGAGTCAAAACTATTCGTCGCAAAATGATGAATATTAACTTCTAAAAATTCCATGACACTTATCAACATAATTGAGAAACTGAACTCAACTACCTTTCTCACTACTTAAAAATTCTTTTAAATCTAATTTAACGATAGGCAAAAGCAAAAGCAAAAATCAAAGTTCATTTTGATATTTTTCTACTTGCCAAAATCAAACATCTATTGGATAATAAATAATTAGTTACTTCAACTAAATTGAGTCAAAAATATATATTATTTTTAAAATAATTTTATTATTTAAACAAAAATCTTTACAAAAATCAAATCATGATAACCAAATTTCAATATGTTCGCCATTATTTTTGACATTAACCGTCTGTTCATCAATAATGTTAACCGGAAATGCTTGACGACGTTTTGTAATGATATATTCACGTGAAAACGGATCATCAAATAATGTATCTTGATCAAAACAGATTTTGAGATAAGATAATTGTTCCAATCGAACGAGAAATAGATCAGTAATAAATCCACAATCATCAAATGAATATACTTGAAGTTCAATATAACAAAGTGATGGAAAACGTTGAACAAGTTTTAAGGCAGAATTCGAAGGAAAATCAATTTTTTCTATTATCGATTTGATCATTTTAATTTGTTTGAAAATTGGAATAAGAAATGAATTATCAATTAGCTTTGATACGAGTAATAATGGAGTATTAATTATAAGAATAATCACATTTGGACATGCTCTAAAACAAAATATTACATGTCTCTTCTTTTCTAAAATAAATAAACATACTGTAGAATAAACTGAATATATTTCCATCGATTAACATGAAATGTTGATCGAAATTCTAGTTTGGTTACATTTAATAAATTAACAAAACGTGATAGATAAGCAATATATTGTTGTGCGTTGTTATTGTCATCAGTTGTTAGCCAACGATTAACTAGAAAAATAAAATCACATTCTTTTGTATATTTAAAGTGAATAATTCTGATTAAATAAATTGATAGATAATCTCTTACTCTTACCAATATCGAATAAATCGTTCCACCATGATGACTTTATTATTGGTATTTCTACGAGAAGATCAGTAATATGTTGAAATAAAGGAGAAGACCAAGTAACATTAGATCTTTCATTTTCTACGTATAATTTTAAATCTGTTACATCAGAATAAAAAGAATAATGATCATCTATTGTTTCTCTCGTTGATCTTGTTTCAAATGTTCTACAAGTAACAAAAGGAACGTTTATGTTTCGCATTAATTTTTCTTTGGTATAGTTCAATGTTCGTAACATAACAAGTTCTTCTAAAAGAAAAAGTATTTAGTTGAATGGTCCCTCTTACTGAAAATTTAATTTTATCTCATATCATCACTCTTATTTAATTATTTAAACAATTTTATTTACCTCGAAGTCGAGGACCATATATCCATCGATCAATAATCATGTCCCAATTAGAAAATTTGTTAACAAAATAATTAAATGAATTAACAACAAAATCTAAATCTAATTTTGGCAATCTTTTTACAATAGTCATATGAAATTCAAATTTAGATAAACATGGAAGATAAAGTTCCAACATTTGCTGCCATACATATCCATCGAGATATTGATTGGTAAATGGCCATGATGATGTTTGTACGAGAAGATAAAAATCAAAATGCTTGAGATTAGGCATGCAACGTAAAGCATACGAAATCGACCAAATATCACACTTAGTATCAATTATTAATGCGAAAGATGTCAATTGTGATAATATAGGTAGACTATTTTCATTCATAGGTGACAGATCATTCGAAACACTGAAACAAAACAAAATATTTGTCCTTTGAACATGTTACTTCGGAAATATTTATTGCATTGGCAACTTACTTAATATTATTATTTTTAAATCGTTTGTCATTGTATAATATAATGCACAGATATCGTATTTTATGACAAAGACAAAAAACTCGTAAAACCGAATCAATGGATACAGTTGGATATGAACCGGCAATCCGTAAAGTAAGTGATATAATATTTGAAGCTATGGATGTATAATTTGATATGTTTAAGTAATGATAAGGATATCGAAGCATCACTGAACGAAGAGAAGATGATTTATGTGTTAATATCATTCGAGTAAATTCATCATTATCATTTTTATTTAAGTCTGGACGATCTGGTTGCACAATTTGAAATATAACAAGTGTATTAAGACTTTCAATTTGTTTAATAATATTGCAAAGTCTAGTCATTGAATTAATTGACAGAAGTTTACATGATTTTAGATTAGAAAATTTGTGTCGATTGAATAATAAACTAATAATGGATGAATGATCACGAATGGTATCGGAAATTTTTATTGAGATAACTTGATGCTCATGAAAAGTAAGGTGAGAAGAAAGAAATCGATTTGACGACGACAATGTTCTCTAGAAATAACAATATGAAGTGGAATTGATCGTAAAATAGACGATATTCGTCTGTTCAATAAAGTGAAGCCAGTAAAAATATGAAATATGTTTAAATAATTAAATATTTCAAAGAATATCTCATTTGATAAATCTTCCAAATGAGTATTCATATCCATTTCCAGAAAATATGGCGAAATATTCACACGATTGAGTTTAGTTTAAATAATGAAAATATCAAATGAACGAATAACTGCAAAAGAATATGTTTTATATTTCATAATGAACAGTCTATGAGCAATACTGACGAGAAGATAAAATAAAATAAAATTTGATAGTCTATATTCAGTTCAAGATATATGAAGAAAAAAATCTATCAAGAAAAGATGCATTGATGATGTTAATTCGTCTAATTGTTCTCTATATTTAATTTGTTCATAATGTTATGTCAAACGACGAATATTAAGAAAGCAATCAATGATAATCATGCGGCAGTTCTTTCAGAAAAAAAGGATGTCAGTTCGAATCTATCTATATCACTTATTATTATCATACAAGTCAAAAATGATTTGGAAAAGCTAACTGATTGGTATATCTCTATGTGAAAGACAAAATTTTTAACGTGAATATTTCTTATTAGTGTTGCCTGATTTCTCTATTGTATTTAGATAAAAAATATTTTAAAATAGAAAAAAAGAACGAAAGAAAGAAAGGAAGAATCTCGCGATTTAATTATAAGAAAAGTGATTTAACTCCATAATCATACTGAGAATCAAGAAGTTCTCATCTATTACTCAAGTTTATCTCATTGTCAAGAAAACTTCCTTCGACTTTCGATGGTTAATATTAATATAGTATAGAATTGATACTCTAATTATATTTTGCTTTAGAAAAAGTAAGCAATGTATTTCATAGACGTTTGTTATAGCTAATTGAGAACGTGAAACTAGTATTTTGTTATAATTTGAAGATAAAGTTTCATGATTCCTATATAGTAAACTTGAGATTTTATATACTTTCAAAGCTTTCTCGTGTATAACAGAAGCCAGAGCGAATATTTGTCAAAGATTAGAATGAAGAAAATAAACTTTCTTGCAAAATATAGAGAGGTGTATGACTCACAATTTTTGGAAAAGTTTTGTAACTAATCATTTGCTCGTTAAGGTGTAGGATTGAATACACAGACGCCTCATAGAATCGAAAACTGTCAGAAGCTCCTAAATATGATCAATTTTGCGTAAAGTGAGCTCTTTTAACTCTTTCTATAAACACGTCAATGCGTCGTCCTCTATATACCATTTCATTTACCATGTATTATTCATGATCATGAGGGATCGAGCCGATAAAAGTCTTAGTTTCATAACAATAAATTCAAAATTATAATGAATTCGTTTCGAAAATTGAAGAAAATGAATTTTATTTTCTGTTCGAGAATTTTAATCGATTTCATATTTGATCAAAGATAACCATTCATAACTATTAAATGTCAAATCATTTTCAACATCGATCGATCCTTTAAAGAAAACAACAAAACACAAATACAAAACAATAAATATAGTTTTTTACTTGATAAAATATCTCGAAAATATAATTGTTGAATAATTACACATCGTTGTTTTGTTTGATCTTCAGTTTTAAATCTAAAATTTTTATCAGAAATTTTTGATGTTTCCTTATGAATTAAACTAAAAACAAACTTTACATGTCAAATCAGTAATTAATGCGGTGCGAAGCACAGCATTCATGTAGTCCGTCGCGAGTCTTTTTTCCTTTCTTTCAAACTTGAGTATGCATAAAAATTTCTTATTAAGTGACGCGATGATCTAAAGAATAGAGTCCTGCAGGTCAACCTTGCCCTACCCTACCCTACCCTGCCCTGCAGGGTAGGACTAGGGTACAAAGCTCGTAGGGCAGGGCAGGGTAAGGTTACAAAAAAACATTTAGGGTATAAGTAGGGTGTAGCTCATACAAATAAAAATTTTATAGAGCAGAACTTAATATATATTTCTGACATCTTTTTAATCAAAAACAGTGTAAAGAGTGATATCATAATCTAAATCGAATGGGTAGAATAACAACGAACGGAAAACAATGGCCTATTGTTTAGTACTATTTTTACATAAGCTGACGAGTTCAGTCACTTTTGATTACTTGTCTAGTAAATGTACATGTAAATGTAATAAAAAATGTCTTCAAAATCATCTCGATATGAACGTATTGTTAGTACAAACGGGCGAGTTTTGGAAGAGAGAAGGCAAAA
>OENM01000077.1:10746-37576 GCA_900239745.1 Rotaria magnacalcarata
TACTTGGACCTGAAACTCTAAGGATCTGATAGGATGTAAAATGAAAAATCACTGTGATAGGGTAGGGTAAGAGTAATTACAAAGCCCCTAGCGTAGGACAGGGCAAGATTACGAAGTCTATACGGCAGGGTAGGGCTAGGGTAAGAACGTCGTAGGGCAGGACAGGGCAAGGGTACGAAGTTTTACGATAGGGCAGGGTTAGGGTACAAAAAAGTCTTAACCTGCAGGACTCTAGTAGAGAACCGTTAATGCTAGAAAATCCATTCCAACTAGATATGAAAGTATCGAGATCGAACTTGTTACATCTTTTTTCCAATTTTCAATACTAAGTTTCATTTGCCTAAAAATATCATTCGAAAATGATGATTTTGACAGGTTTTTATCATAAGAGAGTTTCGAGATAATTAAAGTGATGTCATCAAGCAATGGTAGCCAATGGTCTATTTCTTCGCATCTGATCTAAGATAATGAATCATTGAAATAATTTAATGTTCAATCAAAAGCATTCTCTAGGATTATGGTGATAATCACAAGAAAAACGTTTTCTCAGCAATGAATTCTATTATGATTATTTGAGAACTAAAAAGAACTGTAATGAATTTTTGTTTTTTATTACAACTACTGAAGACAGAAAAATGTGTATATTCCAAACGAATATGAAACTAATCAGGTCAAGACGATGTCTAATTAATTTTAAGATTGCTTGTTCCTTTTCCGTGAAATTTTTTATTTTTTCGCGTACTCGGTTCGTGCTTCGCACCGCATTTTGTATACGAGTGAAACTCTAATACAATCTAGTTGTTTTAGAGTTCTCAGCTTTCCATTTATTTCCAATTCTAAAAGATGTATTTCACGTTATATGGTACCAAATAACTCGACTTTCAGCTGTTATTCTGAATTATTTTTTTCTATAACATAACTATTTTTTACTATGTTTTTTATCAGTCCAGTATTATCATGTGCGATTCTTCTTGTACATAAACAGATGCGAATCTTTTCAATCAAATCGAAAATAAATTTTGTCTCTATTTTAATACTTTTATTCTACACAAATTAATTTATTTTACATAAGCATTGATAATAATCGATATTTATACGTATACAAGTGGAAAATAGTCTTTTGCATAGTTAGGAAGTCGACGGTCATTCAGACATAAAGAACCCAGTTTTGCACAATTGATTCATGTTATATCTCTTGTATAATCGTGTGTCACTCTGTTTAGCGCTTCATAATCAATATTAAGATGAACAGCATTATCCGGTAAACATATGTTCGTATCAACCAGAAATTCTTCGATATAATCATCATGAGCAAAGTAAAATGTAAGATTAGTGAGATAAGGATATTTAATGATCGAAAAATTTTGATTGTCATTCTTTGATTCTCGGTGTAGTTTGTTATTTTGTGGCTTAGAATTTTTTTAAAGAAAGCATTTTCAAAATTGGAAATGATTCAGCAATTCGAAGAAAAAATTCATGTTCAAAAGGACGGTCATCATATAATGATATTTGACGAACACATGTAAATAAGCCACCTGGAAAATTATTTGTTACATTATAGTAATATTTTAATTGGTCAGGATACAAATAGATATGACAAAAACTGTATGGGTCTTCTTGGAAATAATCGACATAAGAAATAACTTGATCATCTTTAAAATCTCTGAATGTATGTTGAATATCTTCTTTTGATGGTAGATAAATTTGATTACGAACAGCAATGCCGGAGCAAATATAAAATTCGAATCTCTCTAATCGTGGCATATGATTAATAATATTCTGCTTCAATTCATTGCCATCAGTAAATGTCTTTTTGTCACAAATAACATTCAAACAGAGCTTTTCTAAATTCGGCATTCGTTGTAGAAATGGTTCAATTAATGTATTATAAGTATTTGTTGGCATTCGACAATATAGCGAAAAACGTTTTAAATCGGGTAATTTTTCCTATAAAAACCACTTAACAAAATTTGTTCGAAAAAATTCAATATCAACCGAAAGAAATTACTTGATTATTGTTTGTTAAATCTGAAGAGGAAATAATGGTATCAATATCAACATGAAGTGTGTGAAGTTTATTGAAACGTCCATCAAGTAAATAAAGACAGTCAGAGAACCGTTTTAAACAGATATGCAATTCTAAGCGAGTTGAAGATTTAATATCTGGATATGGATTGCAAAATAATAATCGTTGATACTAAAATGAAGATGGACAAAAACTTAAGTGCTGTAAATTAGAGAACATAGTAAAAATATGTTTAAATAGACATATATTCGCATCGTCTCTTGAAATTAGTTTTTCATATTTAGTAATATCGACCACAAGCGACGAGATTTGATTTTTATGTATAGAAGTTAAATAAGATTCGCCTAAATAAAAAAAAGTACCATGTCAACAAAAAACATATTAGATTTTATCTTCATCATTAAATCGATGTATCTATTCTTTGTAACAATTCTGTAATGTATATGTGTGATCTTTTTCTTTGAAATTCTTTAGAAATGATATTGTATCATTGATATTGTTTTATTTCAGTCATTTATTTTATTCGATCCTTTTCTAACAGAATCAATGTTTAAGATTTCAATTAAAGGCACTAGAGAATTTTATTCAAATATTGCTTTAATAATAAATAATTCCTTGTATCGTCTTTCTACGACTAGTTTTCCTCGAATTTATGTTTGTCAGTGTGTATCAGTACAGTACAGAAATATTTTATAAGAAAAAAATGCGTAAGGATCTAAATCTATTTGTATAAATTAGATAGTCGACATCATTTTGATTTTGTATGTGTTTTTTATTAATTAATTTTCGAAAACATTGAAGAAAATATCTTACCAATAACGAGAGACAGAGCTGTTTCTATCTCAATATCATATAAACCAAGTCCAAATAAATTCGGATAATTTGTAGCAAGAAGAATACGTTTCATAGATGATGATTCAAGATTAAGCCATTGAATTTTATGATGAATTTCATGTAAGATTTGTAAACAAAATCGATCAAGTATTGGATCAGGTAATGGATCGATGGAATCATCTGAGAAACATCTCATCAATGTTAAGTGACTTGTAAAAATTGGATCATGTACAATTGTATTGAGCCGTTTATTAACACCTATTAAAGAATAAAGTATTTGGACATTGTTCAATTTTTTCAAAATAATCATAAGAATCTCATCAGGTAAATCATTTAATTCAACCGGTGAATGTTTCATATTTATTTTCACTGATGTTCTTTTCGTTTATAAATATCAATAAATGCTCATTTTCTCTATTTGACCGATGTCGTCAATGAAAGCAATAAGACATATGTGTATAATCAGAACTGACAACGAATGAATAAATGGGAATTTGGCATTGTTTCTTTTTTTTTGTTCTATATGCAAATGAACGCGGACACAATCTCTTTATATATACATATAATATTTCCTTATTTTAAATAGTGAGGTGTGTGGTGTATCCTCAGACTTCGTTGCCATGGACGAACTTCGTTCCTGTGACACTAAAAGAAGAAAGCCATACATATAGTGCTATAATGGTTATTGCATATATGGACAGAGAAAATTTAAGTCACAATAAAACGTAGAGAGAACATTATTAATAGTAAAATCGCATTGACATTATAAATAATGACGTAGCCAAATGGGGGCTAGAGAGGACTCAATCCCCTTTAGAATGCTCTGAACTCCCTTTACTAGAGGCGAATCTTGTCTAAAAAAGGCTTGATCTCCCTGTAGAAACGTGACCAAAGTACCTCTGCTCCCTCTAGACATATAGTCAGGGGCTGAGACATTTCTATAGAGTTTTTCTCGCGACGCCACTAATTATAAAAGATAACCGTAGGAAAAGGGAATATAGAAAAGAAAGAAAATGTCAGAGGATAAGAAAGAGAAAAGAACTGTGACTATATTTATCAACTTTTACAGCTTCCTTTTTTATTTCATTTTAGTTTATAACTTGAAATTGATCCAAATCGAAATTAGAGAAATGCTACGTATATCGAAAGTAGAGTTTTGCGGTTGCTAAAATTACCTGAAACTGGGAATGCGATTTCGGCTCGAGGTAATAAAAATGAAAAACAAAGTGATTCCGGTTAGATTCCAAAAAGAAACCATGTGAAATCAGAACCACTAATTGTAAGATATATGCAGAAATTTTGAAACTAATTTTTCGAAATCTTAACTCCTTAATTGTTGACATTATAGGTTGCTCACACTTTATTACTTAGATAAAACAACATTCGACATATGTACTAGAATCTTTAATCTAAAAAATGAAAGAATCAAGACTTCTCAGAAAAGGTTTTACTTTTTTTCCATTTATCTATGACTGTACGGTTCCGGTTCGCGTTCTTTTGGAACCGCCGAATTCTAAAAAGTCTACGCCACAATTGAATATGAATATTGGTACAATAAACACATGGTGCTTGATGATATAAAACCACTAACTGAATTACGGCTATTCACACATCAATTCATATCTTTTTCTTTACCTATGGATCTTCCTTTTGGAAGGAATAGTTTGCACCACATGTAATCAATAGCTAAAGATAAGTTGTTTTAGACTTACAATACAAGCCGATAGATTTGTTTGGATGAGCTAATGCAACAAAGAATTTTATCCTAAATGGCAGGGCTCGAAATGGGCCGATTCTCCGTAGTCCGAATCGACTAAAATTGGCTCAGATATTGTGTAGGCCTGCCCGGCCGATTCATGTTTAGCTCAGCCCGGCCTAACAGGCCCAAAGGATATTTCCTTTATCAAAATTTCTTTCCCAATATAATCTAGATACTACTTCGTTGTTTTACGACGTGTTACACATTTTCTGTACACATAATTCTGGATATATAAGCTACTGTTTTTAACTAAACTTTGCTTTTTTTTCTACTTTAACTTTTGTCATTGTCCAAGCACATGATCGGTAAATAATTTTTATCATTTCCCCTTGACTAAAATTGTAGTTAACTAATGCATGAGTTTAGAGCTGTTACTGAATAGTCTTGCTTGTAAATTTACTTGATCAGAAGATTCGAAGGCGAACACAAGAATCAATCACTCGATATTTGTACTGCAATATGTATACTTAATTTTTATGGCATTATAAAGTTTCAGGAAACTTCTTTAGTGATGAAACATTTTTCATTTCAATATCTTCAGTTTTCTTTCCATTTAATTTTTCAAAAGATTCCTATGTACAATGGAAAGAAATATAAAAACGGCCATTAATTGCAACTGTTTTAGATTGCTCTGACTCTATTAATGAGACACTCTAATTTGTTGTATAGCATGAGAGCATCGAATTCAGGTAAACATAACGACAAGCTATTGTCGAATGAAGCATAAATATTCTTATCTAGAGCTTTACCATGCAGACTTCTTTTCATTTTTCGAATGTTATCATTTGTCAAAAGCAAACAGATACTCTTCTTCATCACTCATAAATTTACTTGAAATTCACAAGCATACCTATCAAACTAAAATCTTTTTTTTATAAGTTATTCAACAATCATGTGTGAATTATGCAGTAACGTCAAAAATAGTTTTTTCGTAAAAAAGGTTATTTCTCCAATAATGATACTAGCCAATATTTGTTTAACCATCTATTTCATCGTTTCTAATGCACAACATTATGAGAAATATAAAGAACGTGATTCGTACGTAGTATATCACGTTGCAAATACAAGTTCGGACTACTATATTATCCGAGCAAATATGAATGATACTGTAAATTGTTCATCGAATGCTCTGTTTACTTTTGATGTTTCAACTGTATACAAGAATATTATTAGCAAGGAAGGACGACAAAACCTTCTGTTTATTACTGTCTACTGGCTAAGTACAATTGTTGCTGTACTTATTAGTATATTCGATATCATTTTGGCATTGATAGATCAATGCATGCAGCATCATATAGATTATGAAAATGTCGAAGAGAATGAATTGTTCGCTAAGACATTGCTCACTTCAATTGGATCTCAATTTCTTCAAAAAGGATCATTCATTTTCCCTACCTATTTTATCAATATTTTTGACTATACAAAATTGTGTCTACCACATCATACCAAAGCATCATTATTTATCCTTCATCATACTTATATCGGTATTGTTATATCATTATGTGGTATGGGCTATTTAATACTGTGGACATTCGCTTGCTGGGATTCAAGCCGCCACAAATATTTCAATGACATTATATGGGTGAAGTGTATTGAAATTCTAACTTGTCGTCATGAACGAGCAGCGGTAATATTTTTTATTATTTTATGTTTGGCTGTTCTTCCAATAGGTTCATACGGTATGTTTGTATGGGTAACATCTTTGATGGAATTCGCTGTGATGACAAAAGCAGTGTTAATAGGCTTTAATTTCATTCTAGGAGTCCTTCATGATATAATAAAACTTTGTAAACATTATTGAAACTTCCATTTAACAATTGATGAAAGATCTAAATAGTTGTTTTTTATTCAATTTCAGTTGAATGAACTTGTTAGTGGAGTTAATTTGAAAATACTAAAAATAAGATTACCTTTGTAATGATCCTCAACTGTTGCATAGTACTTCGTATTCAATATAGAATGAGATATTCTTTCTAAGTTAAGTATAGAGATTACCTGTTAGATTTTACTGCTACTGGAACCTAAAACAGACAGATGTAACGAAAATAGAAGGGTATATTTATAAATAATATTTCAATTGGAATGAGTTCAACCTGCTAATGATATATATACATATATATATATATATTGATTTTAATTATCGTTTTATTCTATTATCCATTTTTCCAAACAATTTTTGTGAATGATACGAGAAAGAAAAAGTTTTGCTCTATGCAATACTACACATAAGCGGTCCGACTAATTGTGAGGATCGTTCATCTATTGACCAATGGAATTTTATTTGAATGAATCGGCATAGACATCGTCTACTTTGAACAGCATTTCAACCAACTTTATCTAGACAGAATGCAACAATTGACTTTACTTTGTACGATTTGCTTTATTATTTGTATTCCTTTTTTGATGTGTTATATATAGTTTTTGGTTCGCATGATTTGATAGAAGAAAAATAAAGGAATAGTCTTACATATATGCATCCTAAAAGAAACCTGCAGAATTTTTTCATGCTATCAATCCACCAGTGTTCATCGATAGTATTTCTTCAATGTTCAACCAGAATCGGTAATCTTTGGATAATATTTCATATCCACTTCAATAAAGAATAAGAAATTGATTTCTATTAATATCAATCTTCTTTGGCATATAAAGGTATCAATATGTAAAACCAACAAAAAATGATCCTTCTACAATATTTCCAAGTGTGACTGGTATCATTATACATGAAATATATTTTCCAACGGATCAATTAGCTCCAAACATCATTCCCATTTGAACTAAAAACATATTGGCAATGGAGTGTTCATATTCAGCAGAAACAACAAGCCAAATTGGCAGAAAAATACCAACTACTTTTGAATGGAAATCACGTGAAGTTATTGCCAAGCATACTGCAAGACACACAAACCAATTACCAGCGATACATCTTAAAAACATTTGATACCGTGGAATGCTACTCTTTATTTCAGTGATTTTCAGAGTATACGCACGATAAGGATCAGTGGAAAGAAGACCAGCATACTAGATGAACATTCCCTGACAAAATAGAATGCCGACAAGATTCCCAAAGTAAGAAACTACCCATGAAATAATAAGATCAAGCCATCTTGTTTTTTATGCAATGTAGATATTGTAACTATCATTGTATTGCCAGTAAAAAACTCAGCACCAGTATTCATAATCAAAACTAAACCAATAGGAAATACAGCGGCTTGCACCATTTTTTGTATGCCAGGTCCAAGATTTTGGGCCAATGGAGCACTACCATCACCAACGATAATGAGAAAGCGTCCACTGAATGATATAAAAACACCAGCTAGCATTGATTTGATGAACAATTTATCAGGTGATTGTTTTGCTTTTTGAATTCCCATAGAGGATATAAGTTCAGTTGTATCCGAAACACTGTGAATATCACACATTATCGTAAGAATTAGGATTAGTCTCGCTCTAATATCTAGAAAAAATATATCTATTAATTTATTTTTATTAAAATAAAATGCCTAAATACTCTAAGGTACTTATTTCTATTCCATTACACGAAGAATATATTCTCATATTGAGGTAGACGTGAAACATGACAGAAAATAATTATTTCATTTTATTTTATTTTGCAGATTTATGCAACAAAAGTACATAGATAACAAAATGAATTAAAGCTTACAAGAAATACAGTATTATTCGTTCTCGTATACTTATATCATAATACAGTCAACAAGGAGAAAAGAAAAAAGTTATACCAACGAAAATTTGTTCGTCACTCAACTATGAAAAAATGATTCTTCTGGATACTGCTGTTCTCAGCAATCAGTTATTTTTCATCATAAGTGTTTTGTGGAATAGTGACAAAATTGAGAACACACTTAAGAAGAACATTCACAAAATCTTATTTTCTTTTACTAAATACGTTGAAGTATTTCAGGATTTAATAGACGAGATAGCTAAACAAAACCGTCTATTCCAACAACTACAGACGTATTGAATAAGTAGAACATATGAAGATTTCTTTGTATCTTACTTAGAGTGTGTACAACAAAATTTTGTTAACTAACTGACCTAAGTCTTTAACTAAATATTGATCTTATTACATTTCAGAGCTGTTCGATTCCTATTGACTCATGGATTGTTCATCACGATCTTTTATTAAATCGAGGATGAGATTTAATATACTAGTGTAGGTTATATAAAGTCAACTAGTATATACATGCGATGACTAAAGTATGTCAAATGCTCCTATCATTTATATTAGCATGATTGTCGATAAAGTATTTTTGAAATCATTCATTCATGTGAAAGTTCTTGATATGTGTGAATAATACTATTTTGATAAAGGTCACACTTCATTTAGCATGTCTTCAATCTGATATGGAATTGAATACAACACTTGGTACTGATATCATTTAAAAAGTAAATGATTAGTTGTTATCTCTATTAGGCTATGGGGATGATTGTTAGATGAGAACTGAGTCTCGATTAAGTTTAACAATAGAAAAATTTACAATTAAATGTTTTAAGAATATATTCTACTTATCAAATGTTTTTGCAAATTCATCTAGAATGGACATTTAATGTCTCATAGACGAAATATATCTTGATTCAGCAATTATTACGTAGTACTCTGCTATAATAAAATTGCAATGGTCTATAAAAGTCAGTTAAATGATTTCGACATTCACAGAGTTCCAAAATATTCATTCGTTTTAATACAACGTATTATGATGCTATATTTTATAGAATACTCATCATGCACAATATGCAATATAGTGTTTGGTATATGTCTGACATGTCACCGATCGAATAAGCTCGATGTCTTGTATTGATTTGATAATGCTTTGGAGATGTGCATCAGTTGGCATGGAACAATTATCAATTACCCGTTATGATTGAATTCATTTGCAAAATTAGCTAAAATAAAAACAAAACATCACAAGGTACTCTTGTATCGTAACTACATGACCATCTTATTATTTTGGCGCAGTGACCTTTGTTAATGTGATTTTCGTGTTAAATGCGTTGACATCAGATAGTCAAATATTGACTATAATGGTACATATGGCTTATGAATTTCATCATATCGTGCATTGTTAAAGGCTAGACAAATGCCAGTTCGTTCAGCGCAACTGACTTACCTTATTCTTCATCAAAATAGTACTTATTAGTAATGCAAACGGACTCAAAGTAAAAATATTTTATCCACGAAACCGAATGAACCAGTGATGTATAACGCTATCATTCATCGATCGCTGCGCCTAATTTTAATGTATGCAGCACATAGAGAATAATCTGATTTGAAAATTTTGTTTTCGTTGTGTCGATACAGCAAAAACTTGATAAAAGGGAAATCAAGGCAAGTTTGATTTATATGAGATAAGCATTCGTTAATGAAGCATAACCGGGTACCTATTAATCAACCAAATTACATTGCATATTTTAGTTCCATGTATCTAGTAGTCGCTATATGTTGAATGAACACTGCTAATGTTTACATAGTTTATACTGGAAATGATAGACTTGAATTGTTTTTAAAATTTCTTGGTTAAATTTTGGAATATTATTTATTCAGCACCATTTGAGATCGAAGGTTTTTTCAGAAGATTTTCAAATCGTAATATTTACTGCTTCTCTTATCCTAACGATTTAGAGAAAATTATGCTACCAAAACGAGTAAACACTTTAGTTTGGATGTATAACATTTTCGAGAGGCTACCTGATAACAATAAATAATCTGACATATTGTTCGGGGCTACTTTTGACAACATTAGGTTTTCATTCAAGACATACGACACACCTACTCACACCATCTAGTCTTTTGCATGTTATGCATTTGGTAATGAAAAATGTTTCTGAATCAATAATTCTGCTTGACTCGAGCCAATATTGTTCAACTTTCGAGTCAGAGTAAGTTAAAATGAGATGACTCAAACTCGCCCATCGCTGAAATAAGCTAATTTAGAGTGATTTCTATAACTAGAAATCAGTTTGTTTCCTCTTAGTGTAAAGTGAAAATTTATTTCTTGATATTTGTCTTATTTCAATACTTTTATTAAATAGACACCAAAGACCCAGTCTACAGATAAGAACTTTTCTCACATGATGGTATTGACTTCTTTCTGCAGAATATTTTCTCCAAAAGCTATTTGATCTTTGAATAAGATAATAAATTTATTTTACTTATATAATAATCAATGGATTATTGCAAAAGGAAAATAATCTCTGAAAGATTTGGAATAATCGTTTTCGAATAAATAAATGAAGTTTATTTTGACACAATTAATTGTGTCTCATCTCTTGTAAAATTGTTTTGCTCTTTCTAATGATTTATAAGATTGTTTATACTTTTGTGATTGACAATTAACTAAAGATTATTTTTATATGAATGGAAATGACTGAGAAATTTGAACAAAAAAAACATTCATAGTCAAAAGAATGTTCACCATGTAAGGGTAACTAAACGAACATATTTGATGTAATCCACATGGAAAAGGATTTGTTATATTTGATAATCTAGCATTTTTCACAGACATGAGCAAACATGACGTGGGGCCAATTTTCTTCCTAGAAAATAATCAACATAAGATATTATTTTATTATGTTGAACATCTGTGAATGTCTGGTAAACATATTTTGTTGATAGTAAGTTCATCTGATTATTAATAAACATACGTGAACAAATAAGAAACACAAACGTATTTAATTGTAACATACAACTGAAAATATCTTTCTTCTAATAATTTCCATTAATAAACTTATCACTAATATACATTGTACGATAGAAATCAAGTTTTTCTAAGTTTGACATTCGACACAGAAGTGGCAGAATTAATTCATCATAATATGATATTTTGCAAGCAAATAACAGAACAAAACACTTGAAATTTGGGATTTTCTCCTAAAAACATAAAAAAGACAGCGACGCAATTTATATTTTCTGCTAGCTGTGTTGAAAAAGCAATGATAACCAAATCAACGACGAGTGTATGAAATTGAGTGAAACGACCCTCAAGAAGATAAAGGCACTGTGAGGAACTTTGAACCGTAATATTTAATACCACAATACTTCATGAAGAAAAATTCCAAGATGGAACATCAAATAGTAAACGGACAATATTTTCATATCATATGATTCAGATAATATTAAATATGTTCAATTGATAAATACAGAAAATACGACTGCATAGTTTTACTATTGTAAGCAAACCGTTTTTTTTCGATCAATTGCTACAATAAACCTTGTTATTTGTATTTTAAAAATACCAGATGCAATAATTTCAGCACAACATATAGATAATATACAATTGTTAATCAAAAACAAAAAATTTATATATCAAAGATAAACACGAATAGTAAATAGGTTAAGATAATATTTGACAGAAACAAATTAGTTTGAGAAATAATCTCACTTTTCTGTTCATTGTTTTCTCTAAGAAAAAAACGATTTTAAAAGCAACAAGCATTATTTTTTAAATATTATATTGTACAAATTAAGGATAGTTTTTGTTACATTCATTTCTATAAATTTTTATTGAAGTATAAATTAGAAAAATTCTTTCAAATATTTAATGATCTATTCAACTCTATTAGTAATTTCAGAAAAACCGGCCGTTTCCAGGCCGGACTGTTCGACCTGGGATATTTATCTTCATGTAACTATTTGTTTTTAATATGGGTGCTAATCCTATATTCGCTCGTATCAAGGCACACCTACGTACACCCACCTTGAGTAATTAAATTGAATATAACGAGTATGTGATCAGAAGCAAACTGTATAAATACTGCATTGAAGTGGCGAATTACTTTGAATGGAATTGGTATCGAGAAACTCTAGTAGAATAATGTTATAATAGACATGCTGAAGTACGTGAAAGTGATAAAAAGTTTATATTTATTCTGTTAGGTACCTTCCATTAGGAATAAAGTTTAAACAAATCTGGTACACACACGATAGATGAATGCAGTATAACATTTTTAATCATCCTTTCCTGCGTTATGCTATTGTTTATCTCCCTGTTGGTTGAAGTCAGGACAGAACCAGAGCTAATAAGTTTCCCTATACCTCTTTTGCCCTTTTCCATACTCATCTTTTGTATATAATTTATCGTAGAATCGGCTGAATTACATCTTTATATTCAACATCTTATCTAAGAACAAAACATTATTTACAGTTTCATACGACAAAGAAATTGTTTTGATTAACTATATAATCTGTTTCTTCTCAATCCTTATCTAATAAAAAAATGACATGTAAAATGTATGATTCACTCGCATTGTGTTCTTTCAGTGAATCAGTTCTATCTATTGAGAAGCATGTTTTATTCGTATATCGTATTTCTAATAAGAATGTTAAACTACGCAGAAGAATTTACATGTAAGACCATGAAAATCAAAATCTGAAATTCAGCATGCCTTTTGATAATTCGAGTTTCGTATGCAGCGTTTTTCACTATCATTATATTCTTCTTAAACACACTACTCCATTGTTTTAAAATGTATGGATTCCGTGAATTAGAAAGGCTTCCCAAAGATACTTTCAGTATACAAAACCCTATAGCACAATTCCACACAAACAATCGATAATATATATATATTCAGCATGTTTTCAGCATATATATTGACTGATAAAGACTATTTTTAGGTAGAGTCTACTCATGCATACCTTTTTTTGATTGTTTACTCATATAAAGACAGTAAACACTTTTGATAAAAAGAAGTTGTCTTTTCATTATGCATGCATATGAGGTAGTTTCTATTCACCAATATAAACACACATGTCTAACAACTTTTCTTTTCCTCCTTATTTGTAATTATTATATATTGCAATATTAAAGTGTCACGCATCAGCGTTCGTCATTTTCTAAACGTAAGTTGTCCATAAAAAATAGTATTGCTTGCTTGAAACTAAGCTATTATTGAGCCGAATTATTCATGAATATAGTAGTAATTACGTCTATCTTTATTATTTATTCAGAATCTTTTTCTGTTTCTAAAAACCTTAGTTATACGTGAATTGTAGAACCTCATAGTATAGTCATCATAGTTTTAAAGTTAAAAATTGATTTACACTCTTCCTTAATTTTACTACGAATTCTATTAAAATCACTATCATTTCTTCGCGTGTTGTTAACAAAAGGCTTTCTTTTTCTCTTAAAATTGAACACCACGTATTTAGGAATCGCTTATTTTAAAAACGTTTCAAGTTGGTATCAAATTGTGATCATCTATCAATTGTTATTGACATCATAAGAAGTTAACTATTCATTTATTATATATGCATGAAAATGTACATTTTTGTCACTTCAAACTGGTTCATAATACTGTCAGCGTTTCGTTTTTTCTTCATCTCTCATTTGAATCTTTCTGACGACGATAATTTTGCTTACGTCTAAGTAGCGGATTGCGAGTATTTGAATTCTGTGTTGCTAACAGTAACATGAGTGTGAAGATTTTCTGGATTTTGCATTAGATGATTCCATCCCTGTCAAATAAAGTTCGACCATATTTGCGAAGTATTGTCTGGTTAATTTTCATTTATAAAACTAATTCCTCAAATCAATATTCTTTTTCTGTTTATTACTTAAATGATTATGAAACTCTTGAAAAATACAGTACGACATACATCTAGTTCCACAAATTCATTCTTGTGATCTACCCTAATCTAATGACACATATTTGAATGGAACAGTGGATGAATTGGCGTATCTTTAACAAGAAAATCTACAGTAAAAGCTCATATGGTATATACAAGTGCTAATTCAAGAATGAGTCGAAAAACTCACTTTCTTTGGATCACTCATGATACTAAAGAGAGTTATCTTACGTCATTTTTATGTGTTTTATGCATAACGCTTAGTAACAATGTCCAGAATGAAAAAGCTTACTTCTGTACTACTGCCGTATGCTTTTGCTCACTTAAATTCTCTGCTGTTTTTATTAAATGCTCTTAATCAAATTATTCTACTCTTTATCTAGATAACTATCACGCAAATTTTATAATAATGCAATTTCCATCTCCTCACGAGCATATTCTTCCTAACGATATTACATGCATTTCGTCACCACCACTACCTGACCAATTCAACGTAAAAGATCGAATAAGAGGATCAATGCTAGGTCTTGCTACAGGTGACGCCTTGGGAGCTAGTGTGGAATTCATGCCACATCAGCAGCTTCTCGCACATCCTGTTAGTGGTATGCAATCTGGTGGTACATGGGGTCTCAAAGCAGGACAATGGACAGATGACACCTCAATGGCTCTCTGTCTCGCTTCATCGCTTATCACTACACGAATCTTCGATCCTTATAACCAAATGGTTCGCTACAAATGGTGGTACAAATATGGATTCCTTTCATCGACAGGACACTGTTTCGATATCGGTAAAGCCACTCGCAATGCTCTCAATATATTTTCGCAACGACAAAAAATACTACAGCAAGCTTTCGGCTTACATAATGAAATTCAAGTTGATAGTTTGTCATTCAAAGATGTCAGAAAGGTTTATGCTTTCGATGTCAATTGTAGTGGACCAGATGTTGCTGGAAATGGTCCGTTAATGCGTTTGGCATCAGTACCTCTCTACTATTTTCGAAACCCTGCACTGGCCGTCGAACTTTCAGGTCAAAGTGCTCGTCTAACTCATGGAAGTGAGAAAGCAATCGATGCGTGCCGCTATTATGCGGCTCTGATTGTAGCAGCACTTCGAGGCGAAAGCAAAGAACAACTAGTTAGTCAACAATTTTATCATAATCATAGAGCGTGGTTTGGTGCAAAAGATCTCTGTACGGAAGTATTGTATATAGCATTAGGATCCTATAAAAAGCCAGGTGGCTATGAAATGGGTATTCGAGGCAGTGGCTATATTATTAAGTCACTCGAGGCCGCATTGTGGGCGTTTTGGAGTGATGGAAACTCGTTTCGAAACGGTGTTCTTGCTGCAGTCAATCTTGGAGATGACACTGACACTACAGCCGCTATTTATGGTCAGTTGGCAGGTGCCTACTATGGTGCGGAAAGTATCTTACCGAAATGGTTGAAACAACTCTATGCTAAAGATCTTATCATTTGTATCAGCGATTGGCTATACTATTTCGGACAACAAAGTCATTCAACAGTTCATAAAAAGAAGAATATGTACTACCATGTTCCAACACAATTACATAAAAAATATTCAAATCCTGCTATTCGTATGCATCGTGGTATGTTCCAAAGCGTAGTTCCTCGTCGAGTCCATAAAGCAAAGAATTATGATTCTTACTTGAGAGATCATTTGCCAAATCCTCAGATGTGGGCATCCAGTCAAGCACACATTCGACCTCAATATCAACAAATAGCTGCTAATCACTTGGTACCATATTCTGAAATCTTTCAACAGCCATTTTACAGTGGGCAGCGTTAGTGCCATTTACTTTTAATGTAGTCGATGCCTAGCCTTCATACCTTCATACTTTGTCAATATTCAGAACATTTGATTAATATGTGTAATTTATTTTGAGTGTGCTTTTGGTGTGACCTTCAGAGGCGCTTACAACAACGAAAGAGGGAAAATAGTAGTAAACACAAAAGCAAAATGAAAGAACTACAATGACTTCGAGTTCAGCTCAAGGAAAGAAAAGAGAAAAGAATCCAAAAATAAAAATGACACGATGAACAGTTTTGTACTAAACACAACGGAACTTTTAACCTAAAACATATAGGACATTACAAGGCTGGGGTAGAACTTGGAAGGGAATTGAGCAACGGTGCCTATTTGATCGCTTCGAATATTGCTCCAAAACCTTAATCCAATGAATCAAATTGGATTCATATCTCTCAATCATCTTCTTCGCCCTCTTAAGTCTAACAAATTGACACTCCTATATATTATGTCATTTCTTCTCTTGACCTATATCATTATCATCGAATAAAGCCCACTATGCCTTTTTTTCAAGTATGTTGTTACATACGTCTCTTAGCTACTTTCGCTCACGAGTTATGAAAATATACGTCGTAGCAGTCTATAGGCATCTATGCATTAATGTTATTCCAAACCTACATCTACAAGGGTGTCAACAAAACGAACAACCATATCAACAACAACACTTGTACATCTTCATTTTTTTTTAATTAGTAAAGATGAACGAGTACGATTTATTTTTGGCATGTATTTAATGTAATATCTAAAAATATAGCAATCCATATCTAAATTATATCAATATTGCCTAACTTAATACAGTAGTATCTATTCTGGTGAAAGGATGCCTTAAAAAAATTGTTTAATCTAATTTTGTAATTCAACATCTTTTAAATCAGTTAAATATCTTAATTAAAAAATGTTCTATCTTTTAATTCAATATATTATCACTTTTAACAAATGACTATCAATGAATTTATCGACTTATCTAATTAATTTGAACGTAATCTATAATCGATAAGTACTTATCAATTAATTGAAAGAGTATATATCAGCTAGGAATGATGATAAGTGATAAGAAAAAAGTTAGTTTAAAAATATCTTCAGTGGGTGTGGGTGTAAAGAGGGATAAGAAGACCCACGCCCACACCCTTGTCAGAGACGCATTTTCTATGATTTGTACAAGGTATCGAGAATTGCGACCGGGAGTAAAACAGTCTGTTAATTCATGCATATTGCGTGTATCCTTGAATACAATAATGCTCCAATGGGCGTGTGAATCAATTTCATCTTATTTACAGTGTTGTTGGCACAAAATTACTTAGCAAATCGGTGGCACGAAATGATTAGATGAATAATTCTATTCAAAGTACTCGCTTAAGAACCATTCATTAGAAATACATTGCATACTGAAGAATGTATTCATTAAAAATGCACAAATATATACTTTGCCCATATAAATACAAGGAGTCCTCGGGTAAATGAAGGTAAATTATAACGGGTAAAAACGATACTCTAATCGCATGCATAAATACGTTTGTATGCACAAGAATACTATTCATTTCTAGATTCATTTTTTGACTGTCAGCGAAAGGATAGAATAACTGATTGCTATACACAGAGTGAATATTTATAAACTATTCATAATAGCTAAAGGTAAGTGAAACTTCATATAGAAATCGACGAATTCCTCTCCAATGCAACAACGATCAGTCAAATATCGTGAAGTATTTTTTGAACTGCACGACACGCATTTTGAGTGCTTTCTTACGATATCGGAATGCATAACAGTCAAGTAAATGTTTGAAGAAACTTTGTAAAGCTACATCTTTGAAACTGTTCTCGACGCTATAAAAATCAACTGAAAAGCTCGTATTTTTTCGAGCTCAGAGAATTCTAAAATAATTCAATCATTTTGTTCAAGCAAACTAAAGTGACTCTTCTAATTCTCAATCTACCTAATTAACTTTGAGTTTCTTAACATTCTAGAAGTTGTTCCCAAAGTCAGATTGCAGTTTTGTCAATCTACAGATCTGTACTATTCTTTGTTTGTAATTTTAGATATAAGATAAGAATGCAAATCAGCACACTTCTAGTATTCGGTCTTCTGGCTACCATATTATTTGCTTTGTCGATCGATGGAAAGCGTATGTTCGTCGATAGTAACGACGAAGCAGCAATGACTGAACTTAAGGCTCGTATGATGACAGCTGACGATGAAAGTGATGATAACTCCCATCAACGACGTGCCAGCACGAATGGCTGTGTCAATTGTGCATTTAAAGTGTTCGATTGTTGTGCACCTAATGTATGCGTCAAACGATTTCTCAGACCCAATAAATGTATGAAAATCAAGGCCTAATAGTAAACAATAGGAACACTGAACAATTTTTATGAGTATATTTTAATGTATCTTAATCAATCCATATTTATTTTATTTTATCATTCACCATTAAAAAAAGATACAACGTAACACTGTCATTTATATTTTGTTAATGCGCAGTGTTTATGCTCTGTCATGGAGTCTGGCATCCGAAAGACGTCTTATGGAGTTTGCGTGTGGGTGGCTACGACTATGGTAAAAAGAACACCTACACTCACACATTAGATACTGCCATTTGTACTAAAAAAATGATTTCAGGCAATATAAATCTAGATAATCTAAACAATTACTTAGTAACTAAAAAGGCTGCTAAACCTATACTGGCGTAGAAATTAAGTAAAAAGTAAAAAAGATTCGGGCTCAAAAGAGAAATAGTGTCTGCAAGAAAGAAATTCAATCTCTTCTTGTAATCAAGCAATTACAAGATCGATGAAGAACAACATCAAACAACCATAGAATTGGTAGTCAACAAGAATTCCTTCTCATCCAAAACAACCCAGAACCATGGATACAGCTATCCGTATTTTTACCGTAACGTTGTTAAATGTGACCGTTTAAACTCCGTAAAGAGTCTGGAACGGTCGGTGATTTCGGACACAGTAATATAGTACTGTAAACGATACCGTGCTATCAATGTACACGGCCGTAGCCTTACTGAAATGCTGCCTGTTATTTTTTGCGCCAGATATTACAACTAAATGCGGTCCGTCAACGCGTCGTAAACATACCGTAGGTTTTCACCTGGAAACTGTTGGTTCTTCAATTGATCCAAAGAAACTGTTGTTCCTTCGCTTTGGTCTCATTTTTAACAACGTGTCTTCGGCCGTATTTTGTATTTATGTTTATTTATTTATTATTTTTTGTTTGTTATCTTGTAAATCCTGAAGTAGAGGCTTTTCAAGACTATCTAAACTAGTCGACAATAACATTTACAGAAACATAAACAAAATTCTTTTTATTCATTTGAAGAAGCACGTATCGAAAGCAAGAAACGATTTCTCTAAAAAAGAAGCGCCTACTTCTTTTATCAAAACTCGAAATTTTTTGAAAAATTTCTCATTATTATTATTGAAATTATATTTATTAATAAAAACCATGATGCTGATTAGACAAAAGTTTATTTTATATTATATAAAAAAGAATGTGTACGAGGTGTTCAAAGAGTAAAAATTTCGATTTCTCTTTCGTTTCGAAATAAAACAAACAAACAAATTGATTTCAATGTCAATTACGTATACAAGCACAACAAGAAGTAACAGCAATAACTATATGAACATTTACTATTCATAGGAATTCAGATTTTCCATCGAATGGAATTATTATAAAACCAACACACGATGAAATTGTTTAGCTATGATCTCTTGAGGGTGTGATCTCGACTTCGATCTTTGTTTTACGAATCTTGCTTAATAAAAAGTATTTTATCATTCATACAAGAATGATAGAGTATTATTTTGAACTGAGAATACTTAAAATAAAGAGCCTCGTTGTCATATAATATTCCATTATCATCTGTATCAGTAGTTGATTTTTTCTGTTGAAAAACATTAAAAGATGATGAAAAATTAATTAAAACAGAATCGTATGTAAAAAAAACAATATTTATTTGCTTTTTGTGATGCTGACAACACAATATTCAAATTATATCAATGAATGTTTGCATTGCTACAGTGCGTGCGTTGAATACACAACATTATTGATACTCTTTATGCACAACTTAAATGTAACACGTGCCGTACTGCACAATATTGTGCTAGTATGAGTACAATAGATACATCCAAGGCGATGAATAGACTTATTTTTGAAAATATAAATAAATAACAATCAAACTCTTCTTTACTGAAACATAAGAATACAATTTTTTTTTCTTGAGTGCATTTTATTTAAATTGAGCAGTAGGATCAAACTATATTCAACCTGCTCGCTGTTTTATTTTATTAGCACAATTTTTAACAAAGCTAATATTTACAAGAAAGGAAAGTATAGATGCGAATTTTTTTTTTTTTTTGGAGGAACTAATGGCTCCCTTATACGAAGACTGGTCAATTTAGCACAAGTGACACGTCTTGCATCCTTAGTAAAATTGTTTGTGACCACAGTAAGTGATTCATAGCTGATATTAAGGTTCAGCAAACAGGGTAGATGATAGTGTTTATCGATGATAAATTGTTCAGTATAATCTGCATGGGCATCATAAAAGTTGGATAAATTGTATCGATTGCTGCTTGTTGTTCTGTAGTCGCTCATTAATGATATGCAACTGTTTCAATAGAGGAGAAATTTGAGAGATGATTTTGAAGAAGTAATGTTGAGTAATGTTCAAAAGATCGTAAGTCTGTCATCATCAAGCGTTGAACGTTATAAAACATGCCACCTTGAAAAGAATTGCTTACATACTAAAAACTTTTGAATTGATATGGTAATGAATAAATGTGGCATCTACGTTTGTGTTCTCTTGTGAAAGTTTCAACATGTGAAACAACTAGTCCATATTATATATTCTTCTAAAATTCCGTTGGATATATTTATTTGATAAAAAAGCGATTTCAATATTCTTCTTGTCTACATTTGTGTCTATATTGAAAGTGAATTTATTTCATCGCCGCAAATAAACTCGGATATCATCAATACAATTCTTGTTACGTCTTATTTTTGACAGATACAATATCAGATCATCAAAACCTATCATTTATCGAATAAGTGAAATAATTAGAGTATCATATAAAAGTATGTGTGGATACAATGTTAATGAAGTATTGCAATCTGGGAAGTTTTTACTTGGTAAAAAAGAAATCAAATTAAGTTTGTTTAATTCTCGAGTTCGCTGTTCTTTTTCCAAACAAAACAATTGATAATAAAACTAGCCGGGTTATCGATAGTTCCTAATGTATATGCAATTATTTTTACACCGATAATAAATGATGATAAACAATTGAAACATCCATCACGGCAGGGGCGGCGCAGCGTCATTAAGCCAGGTGAGGCTCATAATATTTTTTTTCTACCGTGGAATGTTATGAAAGCATGAAGCAGAAAATAAGTCCTCTTTTTATTGAACTTCTGTAAAAATAAAAATGATCAGCATAAAAAAGAAAATTGAAAAATACCAAAAAATACTTTTTTTTGCTCCTGCTTTAATGCAAGAATAAAAAATAGCAATATTCAGTACAAAAGCAAGTGAGGCTGAGCCTCGTCTTGTGAAATCTAGGTGAGGCTCAAGTCTCATGCGTATCAATGACTCTGCCGCCACTGCATCAAGGACATAAAGACAATCGTCAAAAGTTTTCACATTCATTTTCAATGCAGTCAAAAGTGAAGACTTGAAATTGGTTGATGGTAACACAAAAGTACAGAGCATTGATCGATCGTGCAAACGACAAAAACTTAGCTTGATTAGTCGTTGCTCATCCTTAACATCAATTTTAAGACATGTAATTTGTTCAATGAGAAGTTTGCCAAGAATTTTATTACTTTCAATTCGCAAACAAAACAAATAAACAATTAGTAATTTATTTCTAATGATTTCACTACTGCATTAAAGTCTAAATAGTTTACGGTTAAGGATAGTGAATTGTACGAAGAACGCATCTCATTGAATATTGTTCAACAATGAATTCATTTACTTGACAATATCTTTGAGGTAAGATATTTTTACAAATTCTACCAAGGACGTGATTGTCTATTGAGTAACTATGGTCAGAAAATGATTTCATCGTCATAGAGGCCATCTTAAGATAACGCAACTAAAGCGAATCATGTACTAATTGATCAAACCGTCAAGTAATAGTCGACCATATTCAATTAGTTAGAAATAATGAATCAAATTTCATTAGGAAAATCGAGTATATTGATATGATCATGATTCGAAATTTTCATGTCTGATTCATTCAGTTCCATCATTTTATTTATACAGTACGCGGTAACCTGAGAGAATGCATTATTTCCAGTATCTAGATAATCATGTGCAAAAGGGTTTCAACTCGACATAGTACGCTATTGGAATTCGACACGCTATGTGCTATTTAATACTAAGTATCAAAACATTCTTCACAAACCCGAGAATAACTAGAATGATCATCAGAGAAATTGAATTTAGTCAGCATTCGACTTATTTCTGTAACAACTAATTAAACATATACTAACTCGCTGTCACTTCGAACAACTTGATCAATCTTCATTATATTTGAATTAGACATAAACACTATTTTTACATGATCATTCAGTATGATGATCGTCTGTTGTTAAGGTGTAATTTCACTTCTATATTAGCAGGTTTGATAACATACACAGATCATAACACCTGTACTAATCAAACCTGTTACTTGAGAATGCACACATGACTGTAGATAAAGCAAACACCAGAACCAACAGATGCATAAAAATCCGCGAGAATCATGTAGTTTCGTTCTATCAAATAAATCTATTGCATTCGATTGACTTGTTCGTGTTGGTTATCAGCATTAGAAACAAAGAAACTACCCATACTCATGATGATATTTTTGAAAAGATTAAGACTTAGAACAAAAGCGTCGCATGATTACGATGTTTAAGATAATACAACAATATAGTAAACTATGTCTGATCGCCCTGATTGGTCAGTATTTTGTTTGATTCAGTGTATGAAGTAATGCCAACAACTACAACAATAGATCATTCTCAGAAATTGTAAAATATGCTGTTGGTATCAGCTGGTAGATCACAACAAAAAGTTTGATTCATTTTTTAAATGATTCATTCCTGTATGCTAAAACCAATCGATATGAATGGATGTTACTTGGATACAACTAGCGACATATTTCTCAGCTTCTATTATTTTTCCATATTTCCTTTTATTGAAAACGTTTTCAGAATAAATTTCAGTTTTAAAATATACTTTCAAAATCACATTTTATTGATTAATGTACATATATATATATCTTCAGATTCGAATCTTATTCTATTGGGTTAAATATGGATAACGTATCCATTTCTTTTTCGTTTTGTCACTTATTTTACATGAAGACTTCGTAATAAAACTACTCATTTATTTTAGATCTCCATTCATCTCACATTTTAATCATCGAAATGCCAAAAGAAATCAAAGACATCAAAGATTTCTTACTCGTTGCTCGACGAAAAGATGCTAAATCAGTGATTATTAAGCGTAATCCTGAACATGGTACTCGTCAAGGAAATACCAAATTTAAAGTTCGATGCAGTCGCTATTTGTATACACGTATGTGTATTGATCGATTTCGATTTCAATTCATTCGTGCTCTATTTTTCTTATATTTTTAGTAATTGTGACTGATAAAGAAAAAGCTGAAAAAGTCAAACAATCGTTACCTCCTGGTCTCAATGTGAAAGAAATAAAACCAAAAGGCAAAAGTACATGATTAACGTTATAATTAACAATGAAGAAAGAAAGAATTAAAAGAAGAAAAAACAATTTGTTTTTGTTCCATCATTTGTGCATTTTTGTTCAGAATATAACTGAAACAAATTTTGAATAAAAATTGCAACTAGAATAAATATCAAAAGATTACATTTTCTCAAACCTACCTGTACAATCTTCTCAATAAATTTACGTCTTTTATTCTTTTTAAATAATCAAATATCTCAACATATCATTTGAATAGCGATGTTACTTTTGATTTCTTTCCAGACAATTTAATATTACATTTCTATAGTCCCTTCTATCTCAATATGTTGAAGGTATAGATAGAAGACTCTAAATATTAGACTATTTGTTTTAATCTCGCAAACGAAATGTTCATAGATATGTAGCCACTAATTATATAAAAATTTTCATTTATTTTTTTCTGAAAAAACATTACGTAGAATACTATGTAAAGAAAACAAATTAACGACGGAACGAACCATTGCCATATGACGCATATCCATTTATACCCACAGCAGGTGAACCAGGAAAATACGGTTTTCCATTCATCATAACTGGTGTACCAACAGCATACTGTTGTCGATTCATCATGACCGGTGTACCAACAGCATACTGTTGTCGATTCATCATGGCTGGCGATCCAGTAATCCAACGTTGAGAATGAGTAACTGACTGTTCAAAGATGACAGGACTTGCTCGTGGTGATGGGACAGGAACAGCAACAGGTACATAACATGGAGTAGGTGTTGGAACAGGGACACAAACTGGTGGCGATGGAACTGCTACAGGTACAGGAACAGGTCGATCAACTGGATAGGGTACTGGTACAGCAACGGGATAAGGTTGAGGAACAGGACGATCAACTGGAAAAGGAACTGGTACTTGTTGTCGTATAATGCGTGGTTCGGGAGCGGGGATTAATTCGACTTCTCGACGCTCTGCAATATAATAGTTAGGCGCATAACCTACATTGCCTGAATGCGATTCGTACGGCGAATTTGATGATGGATCTGTATCATACGCTCCTGGATAGGCACCATAATTTGGGTCATAACCGTAATTTAAGTTATGGCGCTGTTTTCTTCGATCATCAATACGACTTCCGTAAGGTGCTCTATCTACATCATCCATTATATTTGCCATTGGATTTTGTCGATAATTACTGAAACTTTCATATCCAGGACTAGCTACTAAATTATCCAAAGAAGATCTTCTTGCACCACCATAACTTAAATTGCGTCGTTGCGATGAGTATATATCACTTTTCCGGTTGTCATCGTCGAACGGACGTCGAAAAGTTGATTTAGAATCTGGATACAGAATATTTGAACTTGATGATCTTATATATGTATCATCACTCAGGTCATTTGAAAAACGTCGTTCAAGATTTTCACCAAATCTTGCTAGGACATCAACTGTTTTATCAACAAATCGGTTCATTTTTTTGTTAATTATGCTTTCGAATGTTTTGTTTTGCGATCGTAACTAGTAAATATAACTTGTTTTGATGCAATATATGACTATGAATATATACCTAATAGGAAGAGAAAAAAAAAGAAAAAGAGAAGGAAACCTTGAAGCGTAACGATGTAATAGTCGCGAGACATTTCCTTTATTATCCAATGAAATTAGCTCGTTTTTGACTCATGAATCTTTTCGAAAGAAATCGAACATGAAAAATAATTTACGCAATCAATATAATATGATGAAAAATAACTTGGGTTACATGAATGAATGAGTAACATAATCACTAGATTGTTCGAATTAATTTTTCGAGATAGAAGCATTTGAATTTCTTTTTCGAATTCTCTATGGACATTCCATGAACTAATACCAGGGCTCTCGATTGTTTTGAAGAGTGCCGAGGGCTAATATTTTTTCGCAGACAATTCTTGCCATCAAAAATTTCGATGTGTAACTAAATGTAGTTTTTTATGAGTATTCGCAAACGACATTTTGCTCTTCTTTTTTTCCTGTGTATTCGTTTCGTCGAAAAGTAAAAGCGAAAGAAAAGATGAAAAAATAAGTAGTTTATCCTAATTCTTTTTTGTCTTGAATAGACTAAGTTGTATTAAAGAAAAAAATTAAAGTATACGTTACATCATTCAGTCACAGATTCAATACGATTATGAAAAATTTATTTGCAAATCGAAATTCTTCGTTAAAAGATTTAGTGGTTAAAACGGAAAAACCTTATAAAAAAATAGAGATTGGGGTGAAGATATGTGATTGTTCCGGTATATACGAGGACGTGAGTCACCGCTTTCTTGTTACCTATCCACACACTCAACAATATTAAAATTTCAACATTTTCACAGTTCGGCGTTTGTAAATTTCAGTACCTTTACTTTTCGACATTAGCAGGGTAAATCCATTAATGGTAATTTTTATAATGCTCTTAATAAATTTTCTAAACAGATCACCCAAAATTATTTTTTTGAATGGGCATATTAAAGAAAATGAAATGATTTAGTGAATAAGCTAATTGCATTCTGCATATTTTCATTTAAACTTTAGTTTCAATGAAACGAGAATTCAGCGCTCAAGCATATTCTGTGAATTCGTTTCGTTTCTATGAAGACGACCTCAATGATATTGATGCCACTAAGCACGTTATACTCTGTGAGATTCGATTCGATATACACAATGTCTGATAGATTTGCAAACAAGCCATATTATGTAACAAATTTGGTAGACACTCTACACTATCTGCTCTGCTAGATTTGACAGAAAATCTAAATTACTCACCAAATTTGATAAATAGTCTGCACTATATGTCAGACTCCGCGGACAGATATTTTTCGCTTTCTAACAGATTTGCCAGAAGCGTAAGTGTTTCCAAAAATTTCGAAGACATATAGCAAGAAAATTTTCGCAGACACTTTAAAAAAATGTCGGGGGCTAGCCCCCGGCACATCGTGGGGTCTGACTAATACGACAACATAGTAGTTCATTTTAAATAGCTAATGTGTCATATTTTATTTCAAGTTTCGGCCTTATTTAATAAACAAAATACGAATAGTTGAAGTCTTTGTTTTATCGATTCATTTTTCATTCAACAGCATTT
>OENM01000077.1:37598-59648 GCA_900239745.1 Rotaria magnacalcarata
TTTTTTTTTATCATATGTTTTCACCATATCAAGAATTTATTGATGACGAACTAAAATGTTTTGTATTATATAGAATTGCATCATATTAACTTTGTTTCCTTGTTTAGTCAGTGATAATAATTGTCTGGTTACTTTCTGTTTGCGTGCTTAACGAAGTTATATACCTCTTCATGAGAATTAAAATAAATTTTATTAAATAAACTCTATCGAAGTAGAATAAAAGATAATAAAAATTGTTTTCTCTATATTTGAAATGAAAGTGCTGCTTTAAACTTGAAGAATATCGAAAAATTTAGCCTTGATTATGAACTCTATCTGAGACAAAACAAAAGAAATTACTAATATACCACCTAAAATATACTTGATAATACGATAATTAGTACCATTGTTGAAGATTTCGACTAAGAGATATTAGATAAATGCATGGTGAACATTTTTATTGAATTATAACTTAAGAAAAGTTACACATTATGTTTCAATGTGTATGGATAATTATTAAAAATATTTGAATAGAAACATAATCATGATTTCTTGTATGAGAACTATGTACCTTGTCTGTTTTCCCTATCTGATCTATTCAGTCAATTAAACGATATGCGTGATTTTATATGTACTATGTGTTATTCTAATGGTTTCGAAGAACAACTTTTCGTTAGTAATTAATTGCTGTTTACATCTGGCATCTATCGTCTCCATTGTTAATTAATTTTTCGGAGTTGTTGATTCGGAAATTTTTGATGATGCCTACTTTTATTGTAGTTTTTTTTCTTAACATTGATATCTGTGTTTAAACCAATTGAAAGCATTATGCAAAAATTAGATTTCTATAATAAGATATCGATACACAGCTGTTTTCTTTCTTGATCGATATCAATTTGCCACAATCTTTTCATTGTTATTATTCATAATAATCTTTACGTAACAATAAGAAATAACTTGATAAATACTAACAAGGACGATGACAGTAGAAATTTTCTTTTACTTTCGATGTGACGAACCAAGAAAAAAGGAATATCAATGAATGAAAAACTGGTTTAATCTATCTACTATTTAATTGCTTTTTTTATTGTCACTTAATTTGAAAAAAAGTTTTTTATCTTGATTGCATATAAATAAATAGTTGCTACTGAGACCGATCAATCAAATACTAGTCTAATTGAATACGTGTAAAAAATTATGTCAAGCAATAATCTTTTTTTTATAGCGAGTATTTTCATTATTCTAATTGTTTCAATAAAGAACGACACAAATGTATTACGTTTATCAATTACATTCGCTTCCTTTATTCTCCGATGAATGGAAACGACAAACTATCTGATCGTTTAACACATCGATGACAAATAAAGGTCATTCATGATTTTAACAAAAATGATTTTTTATACATCTATGATTTATGTTAATTCTATTGTACTCCCATTTCTACCATGAGTCTATTAATAAAAATAGAAATAGAAAGAAAAAAAAAACTTGACAATTAATCATGCTGTTCGAATTTCAATTAGATCCATTTGATTAACGATCTGTTATTTCTTTTTACTATGTACGGCATCTTGAGTACGAATGGTAATGACACTATATTCTATTTTAAAACCCCGGAGATTTTAGTTAGATATTCTCCTTCAGGATTTTTCTTCATTCCTCTTTACACACAAGCATTAACTATTCTTAGATCATTAAAAATAGAAAAGATAATGCCTCGTACAAATTTTTGAGAAAACAAAAACATACTCCCCAGGCTGTGAATCCGCCCTTTTTTATCTTTGATTAACCAAGGACATAATATATTGTTCGTATTAAGGAAGTTTTGTTTTGCTTATAGGTAAAGAAAACTGCATCGTATAACTTGAATGACGTATTATGCAATTCAACGATTAGAGCATCGAATAACAATCGCTTCATAATATTGACATAAATTCTTTGAATATCTTTCTTTACATCTGGGTTATAAAAGTTTTATTTTGATAATTCAAAATCTTTGAAAGAACAAACTGCTTTGAACCTACAGTTGAAATGAAATAATTTGTTTCTCATGTTAATAGTTGAGATACAGAATATTTAATAGTATTACTTATTGTAATAAATATCAAAATAAAATATTGAAAACAGTAATCAAATTTATGTGTATGATTTGATAGATTTATAATAACAAACTATTATTCTTGTATTACAACATCGTTATATGAAGTTATTCTCACAGACGCTACTTTTATATGGTCAAATTAATGCTGATACTTGAGTTTAGAAATTTGAAAAGAATACTTTTTTGTGAACCATTTGATATATTTTCGTTGGACTAGTTTGTTTGAATACCATAAATGGAAGCTTGTTGCTATTGGAATCTGAATATTATTTATTATTTTAGCATAATTTTTAAATTAGTGTTGATTTAAATTCTTTGGCGTGAAAAAGATTGAATAACCTTGTAAGAGTGTTGATCGAATACAAGATTTCGTTTGGTTGACGTTCTGTTCTATTCAGTGTCACAACATTATTTTCAAATGAAATAGTAGCTTTACTAAACATTTGTTTATCATAAGTGATTAAATTCATTTCACAATATTTTATAATCAACTTGAGGGTATTTTTTATGAAAATTCTTTGCCATTATTTTTAGTAGCTGATCATAATTATTCAAGTATATTATTTGCTATCATTGATTATAAAATACTTCAATGTGTTCAAGTAATAAATAAGATTAAATCGGACTGTATTAGCTTATTGAAGATGATCATTTTAAACAAGCTCAATTGATGTTAATTGAGAAAGGCTTTCGAACAAATCTTTTGACATCTTCAATAGATTAGACATTGAGAAGAATCTAAGCATGCTAAAGAATAGGTATTAAACACGCTAAATAGTATTTAATAATCATAAAATTAATTTTCAAATATTGAATCTAACTCCTCTAAAAGTTAATCTAAATAATGTGAAAGGATGAATGAAAATCTTATTATGATATGTTTGTTTGCTTGTCTATTATAAAATAAAAAACCAGATATAGTTTGTAAGCAAAGGTATTACATCTATGATGGCTTCTTTCAAATGATGATGAATCTATTTTAGAGCTAGAATATTGGAGAAGAGAACATCTTGTATCTATTTATCAGTTATGTATTACCTTGACGCATAAACAACTGGAAATAATTTGCTGATTTATTGAAGGACGATACTGTTTTTTTAATATCAAGATCTTTCATTTGGTTTGCAATAAATCTAAATTTCTACGTCTTTTAATAATCGATTTATGAATAAGAATAAAAGATTTGTTGAAAATTTCAATAGAAAAAGAGGATATCCTCGAAATATCTGAAACAGTTTTTCATCGATTATCTATTCATCCACGATGTTGACAGGCCCTTTTTACACATCGATATTACATTGATAGATCTGTCATATCTATTTCATTCGATTAATTACTTAAATAATCTCTTAAAATAGACAATTACAATTCTGACAAAAATAATTTATATGATGATCTTCATATGCCAGATCAAATAAATTATGATCAGCATAACCAGTTTCCCCATCATTACATACGCGTCAGACTACAATCATTAAAGTATTCAATTTCTCAAAAGTAAGAATAGAATATCTATTAAATGCTCAATTAAAAACAAAATCTGTTTCATTTCGTCCAACAAACTTATGTATGAATATTAAATAAATAGGACTCCTGAATTTTTTTTTTTGCCTTTGCCTATGATAATCTTTATAAAAAGAAAAACAGCGAAGAAAAGAAAGAGAAAGACGGCCGATGAGAAATTCTACTAACACTTCACTTCCTGTTTCCCTTGTAAAGCGAATATTCATTTTTCTTTTCATTACTACAACTAATTTGAAAACCACCGCTTTTTTTTCTTTCTTTTTCTTCATTTTCTTCTGGAACCGTGCACTCGCCTAGTCTTAAGACAACCGTTATTAAAGCTTTTTTCTTTTTTTTTCTTTCCCACTTTTTGCTTGAGCTTCGTTAGAGACACGTAAAAAAGAAAAGGTAAAAGAATAAGACAGTCGACTACCCGGTTACCAATGTTGAGATAATGCTCATCATCATCATTATCATCAGAATAAGAAAAAGAGAGAATCCTAAATGGTTTTCATTTTGTTTGTAATAAACGATGTTGATTATTATCATTTTTTGTACCCATATATCCCATCCAAAAATAAGCATAGATCAGATTAGATATAATAAGACACGTATTCTTTGAAAACGGCTTATTGACATTATGATGTAATACAACATAGCGTGAGCTTAGCTAGTTATCGACAATCTTCATCAAATTCATTATGAGATTGATAAATACGTATGAGTCAAACTATACTATGGAATCAATATAACAGCATTCATCATTGATACAATTCATCAAATATATATATTCATTTTAATTTCTTTATTTCTAATAGAAAATTCGATCCCTGAAAAGCAGTTACTTCAACTTCTTTTGTTTTCTATTTCGATAATAATAAATAGTAGCGATTGAGAAACAAATAAAAAACACAATCATGGCTCAGCTCCCTCGTTCGCATATTTATCACCGATAAAAAGGAGCTTTCCCCATAGGTATGACTTTCGCTATGATTTGTTTTGAATATATATCAAGGTAAGTAAAGAAATTCTTTTCTTTTTTTTTTCTTTCTATTTCTCCGGTCACAAGTCGATGCCTATACAAACTAAGATAGAAAAGAGATTGGAAAAGTGAGCGGAGCAGAAATAATTTCGTAGCGAATCATCACAACAAGCATGTGGAGAAATATAAAAGCAAGATGATGATGATGATTATGAAGAATGAATGCTTAGTTAAAGAACATAAAAAATTAACATAGTTAGAGAAGGTTAAAAACAAAGAAGATCAGAGTTATGAAGTATTTTAGTATCATAAAATTTGATAAATAAGAAAAGAAGACGAAGAAATCCATCCGTTTTGTTTTTCTCATTTTCTCTAAGGTACTCACTATTTGCTCTCTCTCACTTTTTCTTTTAGTAAAATCTTTGAATTAATCTTGTCTTTCATCGATTGCTACTAAATACAAATGCATATTGATGAGATTGTCCTTCTTGACTGTAAAGAGCAATTCAGATATTTAATTATAAGAAAAACAATGGTTTAATCTTTCATTCACATTATAATATTATGACAGATAGATTAAATTGGGTATATAATTTAATGTGCTTCTACATAAATTAAAAAAAGCGAGCCAGAGTAAAAGTTATTATACCATAGAGAAAATATGCGCTACAATTGCATGATATTCTTGAAAAAATGAGAGTGTCTAAGTATTCATATATACCTGAATAGGTAAATTTATTTAAGATAAAATAACTAATTACTAGTTTAAAATGAGTTTATTTCATTCAGTCAATATAAAATTTTTATTGTAGAATATGATATATATCACTATACGTTTTGTTTCTATTAAAAACATATTGTAAGAAAACTTCATTAACGTAAAAGAAAATAAAAAGAAAACATTCTCAAGTTACGATATTCATCGTTAGAATACAATGTTTAAGTGTAAAACAGACTGAAATATGCATTTATATAAATATTACTTTTATCGGTTGTTGATGACGTTGAGACAAACATGCACAGATCGTGTCGTATTTCATTTCTATATTTCATCTCATAAATTGATAAATCACTGTCTCGAGTATTATCTGTTGGCCTGCCTATACGGATGAAAGTCTTTCGTATACAATCAAGTAGCAAAAGAGAATTGAAAAGCGGAAGAAAAATACCGAGAAAAAAAGTATGGCAAGCAGCAGTAGCAAAATAGAAAAAAAAATTCTACTCGACTCGCACACATATACTCTCGTTTATAGTCAATCTGATTGATTTTGTTGTCTCGCTAAATGGGAACGAAAAAGAGAAGAAAAAAGAAGAAGCATAAAAAAATAGAAGCGAGAAAAGCATAAAAGGCTATTGTAATTGTGACTCTGTTGTATGAGGTAAAGGTAAACGTAGAAGAAAATAGAGGTCTGAAGAATAGTTGTCATGACTTGATATTGATAAAAAAGTTTCTCAAATATCAAAATGTTTGATTTAGTGATCAATAAGAATGATATACGTAGTATTATAGCTATAGTTGATTGATTAGACCGATCTAGTAAAAGTAATTATTATATTCATAATAACGTTTTATGTTTCTATATATGAGAGCTAAGTTAATTTGTCGAAATCTTTTTCTATGTTTATCGAGATAATATTTTTATATCGATAAATGCAATCAATGCCATCGGATCACCATCAGTGATATATGTGTAGATAGGATTAAGATAGTAATGTACGATAAACCAGAAGAATAAGACAACTATTATTTTTTTTTGTATGACATCAAGTCAAGGTAAGCACTTAATTGTGTTGTGTAACTATCTAGCTCATATACGTTCTCATCAACGAAAGATTCATATGCTTTCATAGATGATCTAAGTGATGACGCGATGAAGATAAGAAATGACAATGAGAGGCCGGGTGGTTCAAATAAGTGCGAAGGCTACATTATGAGGGTGTATGACAACTTGCTCCCATAGGATATAGAAACTATCAAAAGGTACATTGTATCTTCATAGCATAAAGACAATATCTCCCTAGAGTAAGTAATTGAGGATGACTGTACATAAATCATTTCTGTAATGAAACAAGTTAGTTTTTCAACAATTTCTTTATGATTCTTTTAACATAAAAAGAAATCCACATATTATTAGAATTTCAAAAGCTTTCTTTTTGTTTGCACTAAAGCAAATGAACATGACTAAATATGTTAACATAATCTTGGCAGAAATTATTTGTCTTCTTCTTTCAACATGCACATGTTCTTCTAATATCTTTGTGTGTGTGTGTGTGTGTGTGTAAAATTCTCGTCTGTATTCGATACTGTTCTCGTCTCAATAGTATTGATATTAAGATCACGTTGATGTAAATTGACTGCAATGCTTGATGTCATTTTGATATTAATGTTTTCTTTTTATCTTTCTATCATCGCCTTTTGTTATCATTTGGTACATGGATATATATATATATATGAGTGTGTGTTTGTATACACGTACGAGGGACCTGCTGCGCATAATAGTTTTAGGAACACGAAAGAAAAAGTAAAGATAAGTGAATGAGATCAATAAGTTTCGGAAGTGGCATTCATTATGCTAGGAACGACGTAGGAATGTTCAAACAATAAGTAGTGAAAGAGTATTATTGCCTGCGAGGTTTTTCTTTCTTTCCTTGTTTCTAATTTATTTTATTCTAAAACAGAAAATTTGAAGACATCAAATGCTGATTTTTTTTTCTACATACTTGATTTATATTTTGTGTTCATGTGTTTAAAAAATGGATTATCTATTTATTATTTAGATTTAATCAACAGAAATAAACTTACTTTAATTCTCTTTTCTTTCTTTCTTTTTTTTCTAGCCTTGATTTGACGTGTAGATTTATTTTCTCAGAAATCATTTTCTTGGCTCTTCACTTTTCCTGTTAAATTCAACAACAGTTATTAAAAACTCAATCAATCGATCGTTCAGTCTTGTTCTTTATTAATTTCTTCACTTTATCAAATTTATCATTTTGTTACATTGAATAGAGTCATTCTATTTTATTCATCTCAAGGTGTATACCCAACGACCTTGATTCTATATGAATATCTTATATTAAAACCTGTGTTAAATATATCTTCTCTTTATTTCAATCAACCAATAACGTGTGTGAATCACGCACAGAACAAACAATACTAGAACATAATACAAACAAAAACTAGTTCTAGTCAAAATATTCTGTACAATTTTACACAACTGCGTTAAAAAAACTGTTTTATTATAATACATAAGGTAAGCATGTGAGAAATATCTACTAAAAAAGAGGGGCATCTACTGCTGTTGTGTTACTAATTTCATACGCAAAGAGAATAAACTGTTCATCTGCTTTTTGTCTATTTGAAGTTTTGTTGATTGTTTAAGCTATTATTATTTTCTTTTTTTCTGATGGATTGTATAAGAGTTTTTTTCTAGAAAACACTTGAGATTTGTTTTGCTTTGAAAAATGTGTAAAAGTTTGGTACTTTTTTTAAATATTTATTATGGGAATTTACACGAAAAAGAATTTGAGTAGCTCACTCTTTAGCTTTTTGCGTATAAAATGAGTACAAAAACTGACACTTTGATCTGCTTGAGTAGTATGCGATTAAGCCAAGTTTCAAGACTATACATAATCTACTCTATCAATACATGCCTATCTGCTTAGTATAGTATTAAAAGATACGCTTGTTTATCTACATACTATATATCTATATATCGAGTAAAATATTGAGTAGTGTCCTCTATCGATTGTATCATCAATTATGAAACATATTAATATCTATATTTTTATTTCTTGATATTTTTCTACTAAGATATATTTTGTTTTTATTCATTTCAGAAGAACAAGACGAACGTATCATTCTATTTATTTGCTCTAAATATCTGTCGATAGACAAGCAAAATTAACAAAAGAACGTCTTAATACGAGAAGAATACCCGTAAGTAATCGTTTTCAGTTGAACAATAAATAAGCACGTACGAATGTATTAAGGCATAAATATTGTATGAGTTCTAAGAGATCGAAAGTTAATTATATAAATAATACATAAAATTATTCATAAATATAAATCTTATTTGATTATGTAAGAAGGGCTTTACTAGTGAGTTAGATTTTCTCCATACAATTGATTTATTCAGATCTCTAATGTTTTAAGTGTTTCTTACAAGAACAGAACAATACAATAATACGAATAAGTCTATCACTTCTATTAATTCAAAGATAGATAAAAATAGAAAAATATAAAGAGTATTCACGTCATGTTACTACTGATATTTTTATATACGTACGTTTTCTCTTCCCGAGTTACTATGTAACAGCTGCTACTATTTTCTGTGACATCCATTCATCTTTTAGCCTTATGTCTATCTCTCATTCACGTACATATCCATGGACAATTTGTCTCTGTCTTTTATTTGTTCGTACTCACGAATGCATTGGTTTCTTCTCATATCATCGTCGAATATTATTTTCTTATTTATGACTAAAAATTGCCAACATAGTTTTATAACTGATGCAAAAAGTAAGACGATATTCGATTTATTTCGTGCAAATAGTATAATGGGTTTGTAAGTTTTCTTAAAGAAATATTTATTTACTTGACGATTGCATTCAAAAAAAAAAATCTATATATATATATATATATTAAATTGTGTATAAATATGATACCAAGAAAATAAATCGAATTCTTTGTATATGTACGTAAGCAAGCTTATCAATCATCTTGGGTATTTTCTAATCTTTCCACCTTCCTTTGTATTATTATCAATTCTCATGAGGATTTTCTCTTCTTTTTCTGAAAATTAGTCATTCGAATAGACATCAGTATATATTTTTGAATGCCATCTGCATCCCTTTGCCCCTGTATGAAATGAAAATAATCAGGGATGTAACAATACCATTTGGAGATATATAAAGCTTGCCAATTTTCACAATGAAAATCTACCAATACCAACCAATACTTTGCGTTAGTTATAACCAGCGAAGTTAACTCTATCTGATAGGAGTATATAAAATACCAATACCAACAGAAATGATTCCCAGTATTGGTGAGTTTTCGTGAAAATTACCTTTTTTTCACCAATACTGGGGATTTTTTCTGTTGGTATTGACATTTTATATACTCCTATTAGATAAAGTTAACTTCGCTGGTTATAACTAACGCAAAGTATTGGTTGGTATTAGTAGATTTTCATTGTGAAAATTGGCAAGCTTTATATGTCTCCACATGGTATTGATACATCCGTAAAAATAATCAATCGAAAGAATATTCATTTTTTTTTGTGTTATTGAATCACTTTTATTTGTCATTGCGAATATTTAAGTGTTTCGTTTGGGCTATATTTGCATTTGATCGGTACCATTGATGTTTATTCTAAATGTCAATATGATACGATCAGTGTACTTTACGGAGTTTTTTTTTGTAAAGAAAAAAAGAAAGAAATTCGATGATGAAGGGGGGAGGAAGGGAGGAGACAGGTAACATCTGTGCTTTAGTGTAACTTTACATAGATAAAGAACAAAAGATACGAATTATTGATTCAACTACACAATTATCAAAGGTAAATCTACAATACCGTTTGCAAAATTGTTAACAATTAATATAACTGAACTGTCACTTCATACTGTATTTATTGTCCAAGTCTATTTGAAGATATGCTTTTGTTTTCTTTTTGCTTACATAACAAGCAAATTCATTCGAATCTACAAAATTGAAGTGTCAATATCCTTTATTCTGAAGTATACATGTATTTAGCTTACTTCTTTAACCTTTTTTTTCAATGGCATGAAACAACAAATCAAATAGATATTTTATTGCTAAAGAGAAATTCTAGTTTTTGCTCTTTTTTTTGTAATATTTACCAGAGCACACATACACTTATAAGCCTGAAGTGATTTATTGTAATATTGTAAGAGTAAAAAGAAAACAAAACCCAGGAGGCATTGGTCAGGTGGTCATTATGATGACCTTTCCTAACAGTCAACACCACATGTCTTTCTTCATTTCATGTACAGATTCTAATTTACATCCGTAGTATGCATAGAAAGGATAAATCTCACACATGCATCATCTATAGATGGTCCAGAGAGTCCAAAAAATGAATTGAAATTCGATGAAGCTAGTGAATATAAGCAGAAGTCATGTTTCTGTGTTTCACTTTCCATAGTGGAAGAGAAAAAATATCAATATATGCTACACTTCTTTTTTTTTCTTTTTTGGTTGATCGAATGACAGTCGTGTTCTCAGATAATCGATAGTTACACCTCGCGTGCAAGTTTATCATCGTGTGTACACTTGGCTATAATAATACGAGCGAGAGAGGGGGGGGGGGGGGNGGGGGGGGGAGAATAAACGAGAAAGGTCAATTGTTTTATGCATTATTGAATGATTACATCATCAATATGATTGTTTAAAGTAAATATATATTAAGGTTGTAGACTTCATTAAAAAAATTCATTCTGAATGTAAATGTAAATGTAAATCTAAGCAGATTTTTAATCATCAATCGCAATTTTGGTCTATGTTGAAGAAAGAGAAAAGCGCAAACTTGTTTTATTCAATTATATACTTCGAAAATGCTAAATCCATTTGGTGTTCTATGTTTATATTTGGCACAAGGACAAATGCCTATGTGCATTTGTCAAAACATAGACACTTGTCGTTTTTCTTGCTCGATTGAGATATGCATACACAGATGTTCATTAAAGTCCCATCAATAGATAGCATAGACCTTGCTGGCAAACTATAAAAACTATAAAAAGCAAAAAGAAAGAGAAAGATGCTGCCTTTTCATGTGAATAGCAAAAATAACAAGAACAATTAATTTCTTCCCATCCTTCTTGCGGCATACTTAGATGTATGAGAGTTATTAAAAATACGTTAGGCTAAGGCAGCGTTTGTGGCTTTCCATTCAGACAGCTTAACCTAATTGGCACATTTGCTAGTAAAACATTGCCATCATCATCATCACCACCACTAGACAGCGTGAAAACAAGAAAGAAGCAAAGGAAAATAAAAGGTGTATTAGTTTCTCGTTCGACAAATCTGCGATTGTTGACGAATGATGAATATTTTTCTTTTTGTTATTGTGAATTTCTTTTTGTGTTATAATAGAAAGCGCTAGCCTATCAATGAACATGGAAACCAATGATGATGACATAGAATCCTCGCTTCCCTTATTTTTTCCTCTCTGCTATTTTTAACTTTAAACGCATAGCGATAATGGACGGGCGTTTTTGTCACACGAACCAGAAGGAAAAAAAAATGAGTGCGTGCGAGTGTCTGAAAAAAATCGTGATGTATGAAAGAGAAAGAATTCTCCTTTTGTTTGTTCGTTGTCGTCTTCTTTCTCTCTATTTTTTATTGCCATTAGTTAGCCGTTTATGAGTTGTCTCTCTTTTTTTGACAACGACAAAAGAAGGAAAAGAAGGAGAAGAAGAAGGCGATTCCATTTCTACTACACAGCTGCTGCCAACTTTGACATTTGAAAATTGTTTTTCCTCTCTCGTTATTTCTTCTTTTTTCTGTTCGCCTTTTCTTCATCATCGTTTGACGAAGAAGTTTTTTGCGCTCCTTCTCTCTTTCTCTCCTTCTCGGTGTTATTGCAGACAGAATAGCAGCCGCAACAAACACTGCTACCACCTTTTTCTTTCATTACTCGCTGGATGCGTTCACGCATCGTTGTATGGTTTGGATTATAAAGGCATATTTTTACTGAACGAACGAATTAATAGATCCGCACGATGGGTTGTTCAAATGCTCGTTTATTAGTACAAGCACCATCGGCTACTGAAACCGGTGCAAGAACGAATAATCCTGTATTGTCATCAACAGAAGGAACCTCTCCAGCCAATGTTCATATCGATACAACAACACGAATGCATTTAACAGGAGTTGATCTCGTTGTAGAGAGAAATGGTTCATATACACTTTTACTAACTCCCAAGACTCATAAGCAATTAATGCCTTTTGTTTTACGAAAGAAAAGATTTCGGTAAGAAATTGTTGACAGCAATTATAATAATTGCGTTTAGTATTGAATGAGAATGAATCAATCAATCTGAAAGAAGAAAAAAAGAACTGTAGGGAGTATATACGTATATAGTGTAGATTTCATATCCACACTGGAATGCATAACGTATTGCTAGTCACTGAAATTAGTTTTTCGAGAGAGAAAGAACGATTCGTGTATACTGCTCCACATCTATTTGAAACTCACTTATGCGATGTACGATTGCATGCATGTATGTGTGTGCGCATGAATCCACTCAAGAAAAAATAAAGAATGAGTTGTATGTTGTCAGAACTGAAATAGAATCCTAAATAGCAATGAATAATCGCACAGCAGAAATATTTTCTTTTCTTTTCGTAAAATATGTGATGACGATGTCACATCATCGTCTATTATTAAAAGAAAATTGTTGATTTTGCTTGAATGCGACAAATGCCCTAATACTTAATCACGGAAAAACAAATTTCTTGGAAACATAATGATTAAAGGACGTTCCCTACTGAGTGTTTATTATCCGTATAGATAACAGTGAAAAAAAAACGTGAAATAGATAACTTCTGGTGAAATTAGTTTATTGATTGATTAGAGAATAGTTTTACTCCTTCGGGATTAACGTAAAGAACACTAAGTATCCAATAGTATAATCATTTTGAATTGATTCCTCTTTTCAAACATTTCTTCTAGTGAAAACAAAAGTCTTTTCGGCTTTTCTTCCGAAAAAAAGTTAATTAGATCAATAATTTTATGTTTATTAATCATCTTTTCCATGTTAATAATTTATTTATGGGTCTAATCTGATACTTCCGATGTCTATTTATTCAATTTAATAAAAAAAGCAGAAAGCTTTTTGTTCCATTGAAAGACACAGATGTCGCTAAAGAATATGCCAAGGGTAATCGTGATCATCATCGCCGTTTCTTTTCTTTTATTTTCATCAAACACTACATTAATAGACATAGAAGTTATAACCTTCGACAGGCTTTTCCACCAAATGTACTCATTGACAAGGAAATAAAGACATTCTGACGGTGCCAAACATCATCAATAATATGCACTCAGAAAAGGAAGGGGAAACAGACACATAGGGAATATGATTTATCTTATTTTTTTTAACTCCATTTAGAATTCTCGTCGATAAGCCTCGCTCGGAACCAACATTAAATTCGAATGAATCAATTATGGAAGATAATAAAGAATTAAAATTGAACTCTGAAAAAAATAAAAAATCTAAACAAAGTCAAATGAATGAATCAATAATTGCATCTATGGAACAAGTTGCATCGGATGAATTGAATAAAGCAGAATCTCGTTTAATAGGTGGTCGAAGTATTGATCGTGGTAATCCTGATGATGAAGATGAAAATATTCAATCTGATGATGAAGGTATGATTGAAGAAATTGTTACAACTGTTGAACAAGATAAAGATCTTGAATGTAAAGTTAAAAAGAAAGTTGAAACAAAAAAAACTATGTCACAACATCCAGATACACATAATACGATAACCAAGGTTGTTAAAACTGAAGTTACAGAAATAACACGTACAATAACAATTAATGATCATCATGATCTTGAGCGTGCTAAGCGTGAGTTAGGCATTGACGATGTTAATAAACTTTTACCATCATCAAAATGGGCTCATCAATCAAATGTAACAGAAATAAAACAAAAACAAAATGAAGCCGTTAAAGAAATAGTTACATCAAAGGATGAATCATTGAATAATCAAATGAAACAAACTCAATCAGACAAGAAATTGATCTTATCGGAATCAACCATAGTTGGACGTGGTCCAGTTACTGAAACTATATCATCTCCAAAATCTGAGCAGAAACCTAAAGAAACAAAAAAGAAGAAGAAAAAATCTAAATTCTGTTCATGTACACGTTCAGTTGCTGATGATGAACAAGATAAACAAAATATATCTACAATTTCAACGGTAGAAAAACCTAAAGTTTCATATGAAACAACACCAGTTGTCAAATCAGCTACTGATACACAAATTCAAGGTCAACAGTTAATATCATCAGATATAAAACAATTAATTATCGATAAAAAGTTTCTATTAATTGAATATATACATTCAAAAATATTTTCTCCATCAAAATTATTTACATCGGATGAACAAGATTTAAAAGGTCGAAAAATTTCATCGAGAATTCTAGATTTATTACGTTATGACCGTTGTTCATCATGGGCACAAATGTTTGAACAATTCAATGAAGAATATACAAATTATTTACCAATGGATTCCATCATACACCCAATGATTAATACATATGAGAGTTTATTTACTACTAAACAAGCGCATTTATTAAATACATTTTCAACAATTCATCATGAGAACGATATTGGAGATATACAAGAAAATTCTGATTATGTAACTATTGTAGAAAAATATAAACATGAACGAGATGATCAAACAAATGTTGGAATTATTGTACAACAATCTGTTGATAATATAATCAATACAGTGGAACAGTTACACGAAACTAATCAAGAAGAACAAGTTGTAGAAGGTATGTAGGAATTCAATCAATGAATTATTGTGATCAACAATTTTTTCCTACACTCATTTTCAGCTCTCGACTTTATCGAGATATAATATCATGTTTGTTTGATCAATGTATAAATGAATGTACGATATTAACCTTGATGTCAACTTGACTTTTCCTTAACATAACATCAGCTATGCGTAGCTAGAAAATGATCTTCCCGTATGCATCTTCTTCATATAGATAAATCAAGAAAGAAATAGATATAAATTTATACATTTATTATCTCATCAAAATTGAAGATCTTTTAAATATTATAGTATACATATTTGAACTACTTCTCGTTCGAAAAAAATCTTTCCATCGATAATAATTGCTTAAAATCATTTATTGTTAATTGTAAAAATCTATCTTGTAGATATATATTTCTGTTAGGATACGTATTATTATCAGTTTTTTTTTCTGTGTATACTGATCATTTTGATAAGTTCCCAGACGATTAGTGTACATTATGAGATAGTAGATCAAATACGAAGTTCTACTCAGAAAGTTTCTTCGATGATAAATTTCACCATTTTTACTGTATTCTACAAATTCTATTTAAAAGAAAAGCATGAATGAGCTTTGTTCTCAAGTTATTCAATATATAAAAAGAACTGAATCCTTGGAGAGAGAGAGAGAGAGATCATACATTTGCTGACTCAATTATATTTATTTACGTAATCAAAACTCAAGAAAAAAGTCTAATTTTTGCATATACTTTGAAAATCTTCTATCTGAATAATAGATATAGAAAATATTTTTCAATCAGATCTGCTAAATACCAATCGAGTTAATATTCAAATATTTCATTAGGCAAAGGCTAAGTTATACTAAATTGCAAATAGTTATTTCGAACTTAATGCTAAGAGAACAGAAGGATATGAATTTGTATTACGAGAAGTAAATCCTTATTATCCAATAATGTTAACAAAGCAGAAGTTTATTATCTTTTCTTTGTAAGTATCAATTGATTGATTCTTGTAAGTTTAATCTATCTGGAGCATCTCTAAATATTTAAATCTAGATTGTTTGGAAAATCGAATTTAACGAAGACTCTATATATCTTCTAGTTTTAGTGGACGAGTCGTTGTGAGAGAGAGAAAAAAAAGAGTTCCTATGACTTTAAATTGTTCATAGTATTTGTAACAGTATTTTTATAACCGAGAATACATCTCCTAACTTGCAAGTCATTAATAATACGTATGTATATAAAGAGTTCATGTCAAGTTTTATCAGAGCCTAAAACAATGGTGAGTATAGTTGACTATTTTGCGAAATTAATGCATGAGTGAAAATACCAAAAATAAGAAACTAACTATATACTGCATACCTTAAAAGGATTTTTATGGAATAGAGTATCTCTTCGTTAAGCGATATGTTTCACAGAGATGTTCGTAGGCATGTTTCTATTAATAACAACAAAACATTCTCTCAGAAAGAATAAATAAGCTGAACAGAGCACCACTTATAAATTGATGACAATTGAAATAACTATATAGTTCTCTAGTATCATCATAATCAAATGACGAATATAAATTGAAGTATTGGCCAACAAAAAAGGCTGGTTTTCTTCGAGGATCAATTATTTTTAGTAAAGTTAGAATGAAATCGAATCACTTAAATTTTTGATGGACTATCAAATTAAATAGCGTCTATATGATATTCTTTGAGTGCCTTTGAACGTTCAATTGAACAGAATGAAATGAACTAATTCATTGCTCGTCAGTCGTTTGAGTGCTATCAAAATCGATTTCTCTGCTTGTTGATCTCATTCAGCTGTTCATTGAAAAGAAAAAAGAAAACACAAAATAAGATATTATTCGCATGATAATCATCTCACGAATATGCATATATATTGACTATTCTAAAATTCATTAATGTGCTGTCAACCTGCATAGACAAAAGTATGAAAGCCAATAACTTTCATATTCTGTGTAGGTTCAAGTGTCGAAAATGTATGTATCTTTTCACGTTGAAATAAATTTCATTTACTTATCAACAATTGATAATATTGATTGTCTCTCTCTCTCTCTCTGTGTCTACTTACCATTTACATGCTTAAGTGTATTTGAAAAAATTTCATTATTAAACTCTTCAAATGTTTAAAAACGTTCTAAGAAAAAGAACAAAATCAATAGAATTTTGCCATTCGATTGATAGCTCGTATTTAAAAAAAAGTTTCTTTATTTGATTCAAGTAATCTTTTCATTTAGACATAATAAAAAGTAATGTTAAAAAGTAAATTGATTATAAAATTAATGAACCATCATGAATAGTCATACGCTTTCCATAGGATCTTTTTTCTCGTTCTTATTTATAGTTGCATCATTATGGTTCATTGCGTACGTAGAATATGTGTGTGCCATAGCTGCCGGTTAATCGTCTTAACATTTTCTTCCTAACCATATAGCCACATGCAACAGAACTACTGAGCGAACCAAAACTAATATATATTCCGATCATTTTAATTATCCATAAGATGAACATCGATGCTCATGTCATGACTAATTAACATATGATAGAGTAAAATGAGATGTCAGTGAGAAACAGGGAAAGAGAGTATTCTTGTTCGGACATACTATTTTGATCATAATTTTGCGTGTAAACGAAAGGTCATGTATTGTTGTTTTATTGATGCATAAACCGCATTTTGACGCGACTACTGAACAAATAATAGACACATTGGTGACAGATGCGTATGTACGTATGTAGACATAGGTGTTTATTTAAGGACGAGTGAACAAATCATTGAATAGCAAAAAAATATGTTCATTCTCACATGAGAACAGCCTGCTCAGTGAACAATATATCAGTTAACACAATGAGATTTCGACAGCGGTATGTTTTGTTTAAGTGTCGTTCGACGCCGCTGGGACGATATTCTAATACTCCTGGTAAGTTTGAATAGACTGCAATTCACTTCACATAAATCAAACTATAAGCCGTGAGCATTGAATTATTTGTTAAAACTCATTCTTTGTTCATTATCGTATGAATGGAGCCTTGCTTTTTTCTTTTTCAATTCGTTTATATGCACTTCTAATAGAGTTGAACTAGAAGAATAAGAAAAGAAAAAAATATTTACACATCAATTTTCTTTTTTTTTCAGCTATTAATGATGATGAACAAGTTAAAAAAGAAGTAGACATGACTGACGATATTCAAACATCGTTACCTATTTATAATGAAGAACAGTTAGTAAAAATGCTTGCTGATTTATCGCCACATAAACCGATAACATTAGCTGAAGCCATTGCATATCAATACATTGATATTGAAGATCCTAAATTAGGTTTATCCAATGATATAATACAACATATAAAACATTTGTTTCGTCCGTTATCCGATCAATCAGTATCAAATTTAATTCGTGTTCAACGATCAGGTGAATATCTAACCGATATTAATCTTGCTGAAACAAACCCATTTGAAAAATTAAATCTAACTGATCCGCATGTTTATCAATTACAACAATCATTTGAACCAACATTAGATTTCAATGAAAAACAATTTCGTTCATTAACCGAAACAATACTCAGTAATAAAGAACAATATGATCAATTACAATTTGATATAGCACGTACATCATTACCAATTTATAATGCAAAAGATTCATCGGTAAATGATTTTAGTCAATCAGATTCAGGTTATTCAATGACAACAGCAACACACGAAAGTCTAGCTAGTAAAATAAAAATCGAATTCGAACCAATCAATCAAGATATACCTGAACCACTTGTCCGAAGTGATGTAAATGAAGATGAAAAAATTGATTTAGATAAAGCAACACAAGAACAATTGAATAAATATGAACTTAATCATGATTTAATTCAAATCATTAAATCAGATTATAATGTATCCGATAAAGTACGTAGATATTTCTTTTGACTGTTCTTTATTTTATTAACTTTTTTTCTTTTATTTCTTTTTTTAGACTATTGGACAAGCAATATTATCACGTGAACTACGTTTAGATAGTGCAGATCCGAGTGATGTATCACGCTTAAATTCGTTAGGTATTCATAAAGAGCAAGCAAGAGTTTTACATGCATTTTTCTTTCCAAAACAAACGCGTATCATTGCCTATTCACCAGAACCCGGCCGTTTTGTTGAAGCGCAAACAACATATAATCCTGATTACCCGGGCTATAAAACTGATACAACAATAATACAAATTCAAGAAAAACAACTTTCATCAGATCTTCTAGCCAAACAAAGAAATATTCATGATGAACGAACACCACCTATTTTATTTGAACAAAAACAAAAACAAGAACCAGAAATAATCATTCCTCTTGGTCCATCGGAAACTACTTCAGTAATAGGTCCTAAAGAAAATTTATCATCAACAACATCGTCTTCAACAGCAACGATCACAAAAACACCTATAAAAAAACGTAAATCAAGTGGTCATGGTAGTTTTTTAACTTGTTTTAGAAGTAAAAAATCAAAAGCAGGAACTGAACAACAAGGTCAAGCAATCATTCAGCCAACAGTAGTTGTTTGTCAAACAACCAGTTCTGAACAGATCATTAAGTCTACTCAAGAAAAATCTAGTATTGATTATGCAGTTACACCTGATGGTAAACGTATTTACATCGATACCTTTCGAGATCGACCTGGTCTTGATATGTCTTATAAACCAAATGATTTTGAAAATCGATTCGTTCTACCAATCGTAAGGATTAGTGTTTTATATACATACATATATATATATATATCCTTGTACATTAGTATATCGTTTTTTCGGTTGCTTTAAATTAGTATCTATTCGTCTCAAATTGCTTTTACTTTATCCTTTTTTTCTTTCTTCAATAGTATTCTTACGTATTAATTTTACTTTTTCTGTGTAGTCAAAACCAGCATCTGAATACGAACCACGAAGTACACCTGAAGTTGAACCAATTACTCTTAAATCCCAAGTTATCGAACATGAACCCATCATTCATTTAGAACCAAGATCACCAATTATTGAACCAGTTGATGTGCAACCTGAAGAAAGAAACATTATTATTCTGCCAACAAAAACAGATGAAATGACAATTCAAAAAAAAAGAATACACATTGATTTACAGGGTGCCGCTGTTAAGTTGCCAGATATTGAATTAGTTCAACCTGGACCATTGCCAACATTGTCGATTGGCAAAGAGAATAAAGGAAAAAAAATTAAAACAAAATCAACTGGTGGTTTGTGTGCATCGTGCTTTGGAAAAAAATCTAAAGAAAATAAAAGACAAAAAGAAACTATTTTGGAAACTGCTCAAGCACCTATTGAACATAAGAAAATAATTGAACCAGAAAAAAAAGAAGATTTACCATCAACTACAATTGTAGCAACACACACTAATGAATCATCAGCATTACCTTCGATTGTAATTAATGAAGCTATTTTACCTCGAGTCAATATCGATGTGTTTAGAGATAGAAATTTTGAAAAGGGTTCAGAGGTAATAAATTAATACTAACTAAAGAAAACAAAATTTTTGAAACACCGAATTTTTATTTTGTTTCTAGAATATTCCTCAAGCAGAAAATCGTTCAGAAGCAGCACGTGAAAAATTATTGTCAAAAGTAGAAATTAATAATCAATCACCGTCAAGTGCACCACTATCATCAATATCAACAACTACTGTTGAGTTACCATCACAATCTTCAGCAATAAAAAATATATCCATATTCTCTAATGTTAATATTGACACATTTAGAGATCGAACTTTTCAAAAAGCTTCCGAGGTAAAAATTTTCCATGAGAAAACTTTCCTAACTTGAACAATCAGTGTATATTCTGACACTAAATAGAAGAGAACTCTAAATATAATATTAAGAATACGAATAGGAAATGAATATTAGTTTTTTGTCTGCAAAATGGCATCCTTCTTTTTTTATTATTGATCTTGTGTCTATAGTATAATATCTACGAAGAATTAAATGACGAGAAGACACTCTGAAGTTGTACACGTCAAGAGATTTGGTTGTCAGTTATATTACACAAACATTTCAGTTCAAAACAATATTGCTTTCACGAAATATTAAATTTCCTAAAATGATTCAAATGTCAGCAAATGTTTCAAGAATCGCATGTTTTTAGTAGATGTAAATATCTTGTGATGGGAAGATTTTCCTAACGTAAAGCTTTCGTGACATCACTCTAATTACAATTAGAACTAGCTGTCGATCAGATTTCATGTTCCAGCATCGTCATTCGACTCCCTTTTTAGACGTCATGATATCCGGCTTAAGTTTCAGTAAAATTATTATAATTCTCTGAGACAATTCTCACATCAATTATACATCTAGAATGTTGCAATCTATCCGATATCTTCTATACGAACTAGATTCACACCCCGGAGTGACTCTCAGATTGAAAAACTTCCATTGTTCTTTATTTGATAGATTATGAATTTTTTGTTGTTGCAGAGTCTCCCTCAACCAACAGAACATGTAGAAACAACAAATTTGAATACAACACCACAACCTCAAGAATCTCACTTCGAAATACCAGCCAATGTACCACCTGTCCAATTGCCAACAACAACTATAAAAACGATCGGATCATCCATAAAAGATGCATCGATTTTCTCTCACGTTAACATCGATACCTTTAAGGAACGAACACTTGAAAAGGGTTCTGAGGTAAAATTGAAAATCTATTTCCAACAGATTGTAAAATATATTTTTTCTACTTATCTAGATCGTTCATAAACCAATAGAACATGTAGATGCAACAGTAGCATCATCTCATGAAGAAAGTCGTGCTGAATTACCAACGAATGAATCAGTTCAATTGCTAGCAGCAACTATGAAAACCATTGGGCCATCCGTAAAAGATGCATCGATTTTCTCTCACGTTAATATCGATACGTTTAGAGAGCGAACATTTGAAAAGGGTTCTGAGGTAAAATTGCAAAATATAATTCAAAGAAAGATTGAAAATTTTTATC
>OENM01000077.1:62465-74001 GCA_900239745.1 Rotaria magnacalcarata
TTTTTTTACTTATTTAACAACTTCATCATAGTTACAACCAATACAGTGTTAATTTCTTTAAGAGAAACGTATGAAGGAATTTACATGATAACGAGTACACGTATTACAAAAAAACAGCAGAAACTGACGAGGTTAAAAAAAACATGATGAAGTAGGAAATTTATTCTTTCCTTGTATTCATTATAATAGACTGATAAAGAATTGCAAGCTAAATTTCAGTTTATGTAATAGAACAAGTGAGAAGAGCACATGTTTCTATTCTATGTAAAATAAAAGTACGTGAATCGATCGTTTATATGAATCTTTTTTCATTATTTTCAGACGATCAACAACGCACGTATGATATCATCAACAAATGATATGCAAAAATCCAGTGGGGATTTTTTATCAACTAAAATCGGTAAAGAAAAAGTCAAAACTGACGAAATATCTCCAATCATCACCGATGTTCTGCCAGGTGATCCTAAAGAAACCAAAATTCAAGGTGCATCAAAAACTGTCAAGAAACCAAAACAATCGAAAGGAAAAAAATCAAAAACTGCTAAAAAATCCGGTTTATTTTCATTATTTTGCCATCAGAGTAAAAAGAAATCTAAAATTCCAGCACTTGATTTACCGCCAATAGAACATAATTTAACTGCAAATACTCAAATAAATTCATTACATCATTCTGATGATGATCCATTGCATATTCCATCAACTAGTTTACCTAAACTTGATATTCCACTACCAGCATATAATCGACCCGAATTTGATATGACAACTGAACAGATCAAGCAAACATCGGAGTTCAATATACCAGTTATTAATTTAGCAACTATACCTAATTTACAGTTGCCAGAGCATAATATACAATTCATTGGTTCAAATTCTGATCAAATGAAAGTGCCAAATGTTGAATTACCCGATATTCAATTTGTATCCCAGGAACAAATTAAAGAAAAAATTGTAATAATATCAACTGTTGAAGATCCATCATCGATTACAACGACTTCTATTGCTCAAACTGAAAAAATGGCTCCAACTCTGTCGTCAATCGAACATACAACTGCAATAACTGGCAAGAATTTAGATCAATCATTCGATGTTCCAGTTGTCATTGAAGTAATTTTATTTTCAAAATAAAATTTATTTTAATTCTTTTTTTTTCAATTAGAATAAAACATATGCTGATTTAAATTCTTCATTACCATCTTCGGAACCTACTTCTACATTATCAAAATCTGCAACGATTCCAGTAACCATCGTTCATGATCTTCCAACACAAAAAGCATCAGAAAAGATTCTTATTGAAACAAAATCGAAACCAACAAAAAGATCTTCAACACTTTCGTTGTGTTCGTGTTTTAGTAATAAGGCAAATATTAAAAAAACTAAAACTCCAACTCTTGAAGCACCAAAAACGAATTTACCAGAAATAAATATTCCAATCTCATCATCAAATATTTCATCAACATTAAAAACACAAGGATCATTACGTGCTCCATCGAATGATTTACCAGTAATTTATTTGCCATCAACATCAATTGAACCTATTTCTTTATCAACAGTTCATGTACAAGATAAAAAAATAACAGTTGATCAAACTGAAATAAATGCTCCATCGTATGAAATTAGGAAACAAGAAGAAATTCAAGTGCAATTACCTATTCAAAGTTCTCCTCTGGAAAAACAAACAGAAGAAATACCCGAAGTCAAATCAGATGTTTCAACAAATATTACAAAAACGCAACAGGTGAAAGAAATTAAGGTAAAATACAATAAAAAAACTTCTAAAACTTACTTCAGTCATAATGCAAAGAGTTTCTTTTATTAATTAAATTCTTCCTAAGTCCGAGCTTTAATTAATTTATATATAACAAAATGTCGAAGAGTTGTCAAATGGGAATTGCTAATCTGCGAAGAAAATCTCATTACAGCGATGATAAGTCTTTTGGGAAAGAAAAATCGACGATTAGTTCTCTGACAGTTTTGTTATTAATAAAAGACAAAGTAAAGCGTTTTCGGCATCAATTTTCAAGATCATATATATACATGTATATTCACAAATCCCTTGATGTAAATCAATTCAAAAACAAGTATTCTCATGGGTATAATGTTATCGATTTCGACAGACATAGAATGAGGAGAAATTCTAATTTTTCTGAGCCCTTCGAGATTTGTTCACAGCAGCTTCAAGATCTTCTAGTGCATTGAACAAACTGATCCTAGTTCAGCAGTAGTTTTATTCAAAAACAAATCTCTTTCGACGATAAAATTACATTTTTGCTCCAAAGAAATCTTATTTCATTAGACATATTTCCTAGATAATCGTTCTTGTGAGTTTTTTCAACTGATTTTACTTTGAAAAAATTAACTTTTATTATAAATTGTTCTTATTGAGATTATTAAGATTTGTCGTTTCACAAAGCGCTAAATTGTTGTTGATAATAATCTAAGAATTGTTTTTTGTTGACAATGATTACGAAGGCAGTCCGTTTCATACATGAATGAGAATTTAAAAATTTTCAAGTCTCAATAGAATATAGCTCATGAGGTTAGATTTAAAAACGATATCTAAATTTTTTAGAATTCGTTAGTTATTGATACGACGATAAATTAATTTATAGAAATAAATATAATTGACGAAAAAGCCTTGTTTTCTTTCTTTTGCGTTATGTTTACTTTCTCTCATATTTATTTGCTTACTCTTTTCCAAAAAGAGATAATTGACAGAAGAAAAAATGTCAATGATAACGCTGAGAGTTTTAGGGAAAAGATACTACCAAACGCTAGTTATTCTATATTACGATGTTTATCAAGTAGCTCTTGTACACAGTATTACTATGAAAGGTCGACGTCCAAATATAAAGGAATTTTCTATAGCTGATAATGACTCTTTTTAGTATTCAGCAATGCCGACTATCGTGATGTATTCCTGATATATTAAAAATCATATCATATTTCGATTCCTCAAATATATTTGACTTAAGAATACATAGGAGAAAGCTTCATTATACGGTTTCATACTGCTCCAAGGATTTTTTTTGCACCAATCAATTTATTATACAGTAAATAAATAGAAGACCTAAAATCGATTTGGATTATTATGGTTTCTATGAATAGATCTATTAGGCAAGAAATTTTGTTGATGCTTTTTCAAAAATTCTCATGTTGGTCAAGAGCTGAATATTTCAATAAGGATTTACTTATTTTTCTATGAGTGCTAAATGACTTTAATATTCAATAGGGCTTTCACCGAAAAATAAATAGCCCATTTGAACTTTGTTTCTTTATTATCCCTATATAAAAAGTAAAATTCAACTAAACGGCAATCGTCTCTAAAGAAACAGACAAATCTATTTCTAGTATTTCACTTCAACACTTGAGAATATCTATAGACAAAGAAATCACTGAAATCCGATAAGTGACATTTGAGATGAGTCCTTCATTATTGAATTGCATTTGAATAATTTGCTTTGTCAATCTAAGATAAACTAGCATATCATTACTTTATTTTGTTTCTTTCGATTAGAACGTTTCTACTGATGCTAAAAAATCGCCATTATTTGAAATCAGAGCGCCAGCTATAAATATTCCTGAACTTGACTTATCTGGTCCACCAAAAATGGATGCATATCTCTCATTTAATAAACAAGAAGAGCTGGAGTCAGTATCTGAACCAATTCAGTCACGTTCCGATAGTGGTCTGGAAGCAATTGTTTCATCACATGTCCATCCATCATCAACATTTGGTACAGTGACAACGATAGGAGATGTTCAACAGCTACCATCCATCAGTTCTGGTTTAGGTAGTGAAATTTTAGATAAAACAACAATAAAATCTTCGACATTATCTGACATTCAAGTATTACAACCAGCTGTTGAATTAAAAGAAGAGTTAAAATATGATTCAGCACATAAAATAACAATGAATGATGAAATACATTCAAAATTAATATCAAGACAAGACCAATTGAAAGCATGTTTAGAAAGTGAAATATCAAAAGTTATAATTGATTATGATCCCAAAGCAGATCATAAACCATTAGAAAAAATTTTGACTCATGGAATTGATTTAATTAAAGATAAAAAGGTAACGACATATTCTGAGTTACAACACGAATTAACAGTCGAACATAAACATGATGCATTTATTGTTGATCCTGTTGTACGTTCACTTTATTGTACAATTGAAAAACAAGGTTTGGACAATTTAGATAAGCCAGAATTTCCATTAGCTATACGTGATGTAAGTATGATGATTAATGGCTTTCTATTATTGCATATTTTTTTCTTTCTATTACAACAGATGGTACGTCTCCCGGCCACACAGACATATGACACAGTGACGCATTTGAATAAAGGAGCAACGCCATTAGCTACAACACAAATGACAAAGTACGTTATTAGGAAAAGCTAAATCTGTATATACAGCAAATCTCTGTTTGAATGTAAAAAGTTTCATTAGTACTTCTTTGAATCTGATTATAAAAACAGATGCTATCAGCTCTTGATTTTTTCGAAACATAAATATTATGTGTATATTTATTCAAATAATAGTATAGATAGATAAAAAAAGTAATCGCGTATTTTTTTAAATAATAGTAATATAAATATGACAAGGTCAACTCAACGTTCTCGTTTCGAAAATTAATTTAAAAGAAACGCATTACTTCAGATTTGTTAATTGAATAATGAGTAGATTTAATACAGTAGAAACAAATCGACAAAGATCTTTACTGTTGATTTAATTTATTGACTAATAAATTTCTCAGAGTATATACGTATATATAGCAAACAACAAAATTTAAAATCAATAAATTTCTACTGAATTACAAGACGCAACATTCTTTATTATTCACATTTGTTTAAATTCATTTAAAATTGATTATTCACTATATACTGGAATTCATTTCATGTTGAATGATGAATCAGTTTCTATGCAATGATTGTTTTATACATAAAAAAAACACTTTTCATCAGTCGATTTGGAAAAATGGTCTAGTTATTACATTTCTATATTAATATCAGTTTAATTGAAGATGATTTTCAAAAATATTATAAAGTTGAAGCACCGATGTAATGATAGTAATAGCTTTAATAGAGAATACATCCTAATTATGACTGCCTACAGGTCCGATGAAGCAAGTTATTTTTGTTGAAAAACTTTCATTCTAATTTGAATAGTTAGTTTTTCGGTCGCTAAATGTAAAGTATTTTTCGAAAATTCGTTCTACTATTTTATATGTACTAAAGTTAAGTACACCTAATCGGATTAATACAATTATTTAATTAATCTTTATTCTAAACATACGTGTACAGGACTCTAGCCAAGAACAGTGATTAGTACTATGGTTGTATCCGTGCCAGATTGTCTGGATGTACCACAGTACTGATTTTTACGAGTGAATATATCAGAATATTGAAACTGCCAAAGATATTCTATGGAAAAGAATTTATATCAAAGTTAAAACTGAAGTTAAAAATATATTCTAGAAGTGAAACTAATTACATTATATGATGTTTTGCCAGAAGTTTTTAAACTAAGGCTTTCTTTTATAAATTCTTTCAAATAATAAAATCCATTGGTCAATTTAATAATCTATTTGTTTTTTCTTTCCAGCGAAACTCAATCTCCCATTGTGACTATATCTGCTCCAAATGCAGCTGCTGTCACTATCGAAACTAAATTATCGGAGCAAAAAATAAAATCAACTGATAATGCAGCACGATCTTGTTTAACATGTGGTCGTTCAAAATCGAAACCAAAGGTTTCATCATCATCACCCACAACAGCAACAACGATAATTTCATCCATTGGTTTACTTGATGAACGTCATCGTTCACAATTAAATACCCATCGTCATGAATTAGGTACTATAGTTAATAATCATATTCAATCGTCACAGCCACCAATACGAAGCTTTTCGGAACATCCAAAAGAAATTGAAAAAATCATTCGTAAAGCGTTAACATTTGTTACTCAACCAAAAGTTCATTCGTATGAACAAATTCGTAATGATTTAAAAACCGAATATAAGCAAACCTTCTATCTAGTTGATCCAACTGTTGATATCATTCGTGATACATTGAATCACTGTGATATAACACAAATGAATGAAAAAATAAATCTTGATATATTAAATTCAAATATTTCTCAAACAGCTACTTTATATAATAATCAATCAAGTTTATTAACCAATGACGAACATAATGCATTGAAATCAAATCAATTATCATGGCTTCAACAGTATTTGATTAATAATGAATTAAAAGAAAAAAAATTAACACAAAAACAAAATAGAGAATTAAGTAAAATTTTACATCGTACTTTAGAAATACTTTCAACAAATCATATTTCAACATGGGATGAATTAACATTACAACTACAACGAGAATATCCAAAAGCACATGATCTATGTCATCGTGCAGTTGAATTAGTAAAACAATCGCAAAAAAATGGTCTACTCCTTTTACAACAAGCTCCAAATATTGAAGAAAAACGTCGTTCATCGTTTCTAATAACTGATCGAGCGAGACAAAATTTAAAAATTAATCGAAATAAAATCATTTTATCATTAAGAAATTTATTAAACAATCATAATAAATTATCGAATGATGATAATCAATTAGATATGTATTTTAATAAATCATTCGATTATTTAGAAGAGCAGAAACAAGGTCAATTCAAAACTTATGATGATTTAAAACAACAATTAAAACAAGATTTTAAAAAGAATAATCAAGAAAATTTGATTGAACAAATTGTTGATGTTATTGAACAAGCACATACAACAAATCAATTTGATGATATCAATAAACCAGAAGTACAAGCGTTGTTGCAAGAAAGATTAAATGGAAAGCGTATGTGATTGCATTGTTCTTTTTTTTATAAATATCTATTCTTCTGTTTTATTTTAGCATTAATAATAAAAGAAGTGTATGTTTCATTACCACCACGGATAATCGCATTAAAATCTTCAAGCGAAGGCTCATCACGTTACATATCAGCATCAGCAAATGGTGATCAACCATTCAATAATACATTGTCATCGCATGCTGTTGCTCGTGGTCTCAGTTGGAGAGAAGCTAATGAACGAGCAAGAATTTTGTTCTACCGAGGAAAACATCCAGCAATACATTATGATGAACAGGCAGCTGCTTTCGATGTTAGAATGTTACTGGAAACAGCATCAGGTGGTACTCAAGAAATACCTGTTACAGATTCCGATGTAAGTGAGAGAGTTTAGCTGAAAAAATCAACTCATCATATCGATCAATCTTTGTGGACATGTGAAAAAGGAGTTTGAACTTTCTCGTAAGCCATTATGAGACGAGCACTATCACTACTAGAAATATCGTCGTAGATTGAGGTTCGCCTACAACAATTTTTGTCTAGTTACGTGAGACATGTTGCTTATTTTTAATTACAAAAGGGATTTAGTTTAATATAGACATAAATTTGAATTATTTTATACGAATGATGTTCTATTTATATGTGATCAAGAAATATTATAATTAGATTTCTATTGTTATCTCTCGATAATTGCTTACACAGATAGATATACACACTATTTCAGTTCTAATTTAGATTACCAGTGAGTTATGAGACATGTCAAATAGTAAGGTCTCTCTTTTTTTTGACACATGTCAAGAAAAGACCATGTTTAATTCTAATAAAGGACATGAAAAACAATGTAAACAATGTCAAAAATGTAATCCACAGAATGCTTGATATTGTATAATTCCATTCATTTGATTAAGATCTACAATGTCTACCGAACACGTGTCTACTTCTGTATTGAGTTCGAATAGTTCAAGTTTCTACTGCGCATACGTTAAAGCAAAAAACATGTAAAAAAAAGAACACTAATCCTTTGGTCGGTTGAATTTTCTTCGAGATAAAATTGCAAAGACTAGCTGGAAAAAAAGAATATTTTATTTCTATTGTTGAATTGATATATTGACAATGTTGTAGTTAATATGAATTGTATTTTAATTTTATTCTGCTCAACAATAAATTATATTAGAACAAGAAAGGTTTTTTCAGTTGGAATCATGTATATCATGTAGAATTTAATGAGTTATGAATAATAGGAGATCTTTAATTAATTATTGTATAGAAACAGATTTGAACGGAAACTGAAATCAAAATTCTAAAATCTGTCTCCTTGATGTCCTTCGGAGATAGTACATAACATTGACTTATCCATAGTAATAAGCTAAGAATTCAATCTATGCTCAAAAGTTCATAAATAATTTGATTCTAAACGATGGATTTAATACCGAATCAAAATAATCAGAAAGTTGAAGAACCGAATTTGTCACCTAAATGCTAGGGGGAAACAGTAGACTTTTGGACTTCAAGTTACTTTCAGCTACTTTAAGATACTTCAAGTAATTTACTTTGAAGTACTTGAGATTACTTCAACCTACTTCAGCTACTTGGTCCTACTTTGACGTACTTTTCTACTTCAAGTCTGCCGTTTCCCCCTTGCCTAAATGTTTCAAGCAAATCATTAAAGTATGAATTTGCTTATCTCGAGTCATTGTTCTTCTTAAAAACATGTTATTCAATAATTGAACCTTGTTCGAATACATCGATTTTTAATTTTTCATGACTGCCCTTGATCATCTGAAGATTCTTTTTTTTTCTTCAAAGAATATATCAAAACAACATCTTTTCATTTTTTTTAAGGTTCATGAATTACTTAATTCATGTGGTGTTCAATGGGATGGTGTAAATATCATATCATTAATTGATCATAGTGAAGATGTTGTACGCGCCGCTGAACAAGCTGCATTGAAAATTATTCGAGAAAAAGGTATCATTGATTTGCGAGCACCACCATCAACAAACAGCATTGATATTCATGACGATGATGTTGATGGATCAGTTGTTTTACCATCTGATGCTTCGACTCCATCTTCGTGATTTAGACTTTTTTAATTTCTCATATTTGTGTGTTTTCTCTATTGATGTTGAAAGCGTCATTTCTCCATCTCGCTATTTCTCTATCTCTCTCACCATATATATATATATATATATATNTTTTTTTTTGTTTTTGTTGCTGTTTTTCTTTGCTTCAGTAATTCCTAATGAAAAGAAAATGCAGCATTTTTGTATGTGTATGTGAAAGAAATAGAACTAATATTGTCCGTTTCGTTCTTTCTTTTTAATTCGCGATATATATATATATATATATAATGTGTATTTAGTCACTTGCGTGTGTGCGTGTTTTACAAAGATTTATTGTCATTGTCATTATTTGTCTCTATGAAATAATAAACCTTATCTTTTTTTCGAGAATGATGCAATTAAAAAATGTTCATACTTGTATTGTGCATTAAAAAAAAAAGGGAAAGAAAGAAAATAAGCAAGAAAATAAAACACAAATAAGGAGTGGTTAACATTAAAAAAGAAAGATGAAGATAGATACAAGTGTATCACGAAGATGCTGGCTGATGAGTGTTCGTTGAAGTGGTTATTTCCTTTGATGTACTTATATTAGTAGAGTTCTCAGAAGATGGATGCCCATCAGCAAGTTCTTGCCATCGTTGAAGATTACTTCTGAAGAAAATGAATTTTTGATAAACAAAAAAGTTATAAAAAGAATATGATTTCTTATTTATATACCTAGCTCCCGCGAGCATGGGCATTGTTTCGGGTAGAACACGCACAATTAAAGAATAGCACGGGAGGCAAATGAAGCTGATAAAATTCACCTTGAAAAAGTAAAAAATAATTTTTTTTTAAATATAAAACAATTTCTTTGAGTTTATAACAACATATAGGTATGAATTATATTCAACTGAGTCAGATTTCACTATGACTGAAATTGCTTCATATCTATATGCCTATTTTTAGTAGTGAATATAGATATACGAACAATTTTCCATGTCTTTATGGTTGAATGTAAATAATCATGCGTTTATATATATATGTCTTACCTGATTTTTCGGCAACTCATGAGCCAAAGATCGATCCATTAGTGATTGTGGGTGAATACCACGTCGTTTTTCGTCATCTCCCTGTATGATTCAACATTATAATAAAATAAAACTATTTTAAAGTAGGTCTCTCTCTCTCCCTCGCTCTCTTTCTCTCTTGCTTTCTTTGCTTGTTCGAATAAAAATTCAATTCATGAGAGGAAAGCAGCGAATATATGTATTAAGACTAAAAACAAAAAAGGCACCACACCTGTTCCCAAAATTCGTCCATGATTGTATTGACAATATTTTCTTGTATAGGCCACGGTTTATACATCGCACATAAATCGACGGCTGTCATAGATAATGATTGTAAATATCGACTGGAACAATAAAACGCATGCATACAATGATATCATTATACGATGTAATTTTGTGTAAATATAGATTTAATTTAAAAATAGGAGATATCATATTTTTTTTAAATAGCATGTTAAGTGAATGCTGCTTTCTTATTAGACTTGATGCAGAGAGCAAGAGAGGAAAACAGAGGCAAAGAGAGAGAGAGAGAGAGAGACAGAGAATAAAAGAAATTTTAAAAGATAGTCAATCACCTGTTGGAAGAATTCTTCCATGATAATGCTCACATTCGACCGCTGTACTTCCCATTGTTTAAATGAAGAGCATAAATCAGCAGCGGTCATACTGAGCCCCATCATCAACTGCCTAGATATAAGAGGAAAGCAATCAAAAGATAATATTATTGATCATAAAAGGCAGAATCATTGAAGTAATGCAGAATTTTCAGAATAGAGTAAAGAATAAAGATATGAGCAATGATAAATTTGAATACTTGAAATGTATGTTCTCAATTGTTGTTTGACATGGAAAATGATACATATATTCAACTTACATATGATCTTTGTTGTTCCAATCGAATTGACTACTTTCAACAATACGTTCAAGTTTTGGACGATTTTCAAAAAATAAAACTAAATCTGTTGCCAATATACAATGACGAATTTCGTCTAGCATTTGTCGATATTCTTTTGGTGAAAAATGTTTAAATATATTAAGGCTCTCCGTCTAAATATGCCATGAATTATTTTAATTATTAAATAAGAATTTTCTTTTGTTATTACTTGTAAAATGGTTACTGTTTGATTGAAATGATGTCGTTCCATTGTTGATGTTGTATAAATCGAAGCAAGAGTTGAAGAACTTTTTATCATATAATCATTAGTTTTACCACGATGATCAAGATCATGGCAAAGACAGGCAACAAACAGGGCGATACACTAAATAAAATGAAGATACACTAGTTTTTAAAATTACATTTATATTAGTATCTTTTATGCGCCGACTATAATATATTTTCAATACAAAAATCTTACACAATGATCGATTGCTTTCAAGTGAAATCTTTTACTATTAAAAAAATCCTATGAAGATTATAAAAAATCAAAATCAATCCATATCTATTATTCTGAGTTGTATACCTGTAGCTATGTTCCTAGTTATTTTATAAAGATCTTTTTGTTTTCTATCAGATCACTGTTGATATTCATTGTAAAATTCTAACTGTGCACTGTGGAATTTCCTTAAACAAAGAGCTTCACTTTTA